>PVJD01004928.1:0-125646 GCA_004026545.1 Mormoops blainvillei
CTGGTGCCATATTACTGACCATCCATAAAATGTTTCTCATTTTTATATCCCACTATTATCCATTTATAAAGCAGTCATGCCTCGGAGATCTTTCATGTTCGGTCCCAGACCACTGCAATGATATATTAAACACTACGATAAAACAGGTCCCAGGAAGTTTTTGTTTTCCCAGTACAAAGTTATGTTTATACTATGCTGTAGTCTATTAAGTGTGCAGTAGCATTATTTCCAAAAAAAAGTACATACTTTAATTAAAAATGCTTTATTGCTATAAAAAATGCTAACCATCATCTGAGCCTTTAGCAAGTCATACTTTTATTTAGTGGTGATGGTGGGGGATGGTTCTTGCCTCACAGCTGCCTGCTGCCCGATCACGATGGTGGTTGCTGAAGCTTGGGGTGATTGTGGCAATTTCTTAAAATAAAACAACAAGGAGGTCTGTTGCATCTATTGACTCTTCCTTTCAAAAACGATTTCTCTGCAGCATGTGATCCTGTTTGATAGAATTTTACTCACAATAAAACCTTTCTCAAAATTGGAGTCGTTCTCCCCAAACCGTGCTCCTGCTTTGTCAACTAAATTTATGTGATATTCTAAACCCTTTGTTGTCATTTCAACAATCCTCACAGCATCTTCACCAAGAGTAGATTCCATCTCAAGAAACCACTTTCTTTTTTCATCCATAAGAAGCAACTCCTCATCTGTTTAAGTTTTATCATGTGATCACAGCAATTCAGTCCATCTTCAGGCTCCACATCTAATTCTGTCTCTTACTCTTTCTGCCACATCTGTATTTACTTTCTCCACTGAAGTCTTGACTCCCTCAAAGTCATACATGAGGGTTCAAATCACGTTTTTCCAAATACCTATTAATGTTGATATTTTGGCTATTTGCTATGAATCATGAATGTTCTTAATGGCATCTAGAATGGTGAATCCTTTCCAGGAGATTTTTAAATTTATTTTGCCCAGATCATTAGAGGAATAACTATCTATGGCAGTTCTAGCCTTATGAAATATATTTCTTAAATAATAAAACTTGAAAGCTGAAATTACTCCTTTTTCCATGGCTATAGAATAGATGTTGTGTTAATAAGCATGAAAACAATATTAATCTCATTGCACATCTCAGTGAGAGCTCTTGGGTAACCAGGTGCATTTTCAATAAGCAGTAATATTTTGAATCTTTTTTTCCTGATCAGTAGTTATCTACAGATGGCTTAAAATCTTCAGTAAACCATGTTATAAACAGATGTGCTGTCACCCAGGCTTTGTTGTTTCATTTAGCAAGCATGAGCAGACTAGATTTAGCACAGCTTTTAAGGGCCTTGTGATTTTTAGAATGGTAGATGAGTATTGGCTTCAAGTTAAAGTCACCAGCTGCATTAGCCCCTAACATAAGAGTCAGCTTGTCCTTTGGACCTTTGAAGCCAGTATTGACTTCTTCTCTAACTATGACAGTCCTCAGTGTTCTTCCATTATAAATCTGCTTTGTCTACATCGAAAATCTGTTGTTCACTTCATTATTTTCTTAGTTCATTAATTATCATAGCTAGATCTTCTAGATATCTTGCCGAAGCTTCGACATCAGTACTTGTTGCTTTACCATGCACTTTTATGTTGCAAAAGTCACACCTTTCCTTAAAGCTCATGAAACAATCTCTGCTAGCTTCTTCTCCTCTCTCAGCCTTCAAAGAGAGTTAAGGCCTTGTTCTGGATTAGGGTTTGACTTAAGGGAATGTTGTGGCTGGTTTGCTCTTTTATCCAGACCACTAAAACTTTCTCCATATTAGCAATAAGGACGTTTGCTTTCTTATTTGTGTGTTCAGTGGAGTAGCACCTTTTATTTCCTGTAAGAATGTCTCCTTTGCATTCACCACTTGGCTAACTGGTGAAAGAGGACTAGCTTTTAGCCTATCATTTTTGGCCTGCCTCCCTCAGTAAACCATTTCCGACCTTTGATTTATAGTAAGATAAGGTGGGACCCTTTCTTTCACTTGACATTTAGAGGCCATTTTGGGGTCATTAATTGGCCTAGTTTCAATATTATTGAGCCTTAGGAAATAGGGAGGCCTCCGAAGAGGGGAAGTGATGGGAGAATGGTCAGCAGTGGAGGTCAGAACACACATGACATTTATTAATTAAGTTTGCTCTCTTACAAGGGCAAGGTTCATGGCTCCCCCAAACAATTACAATATATAGTAACATCACAGATCACCATAACAAATATAATAAAAATGAAAACTTTGAAATATTGTGAGAATTACTAAAATGTGATACAGAGACTCAAAGTGAGCAAATGCTGTTGGAAAAATGGCACTGATAGTCTTGCATGATGCAGGGTTTCCACAAACTTTCAGTTTGTAAAAAAAAAAAAAAAAAGGCTGTATCCGTGAAGCCCAATAAAGTGAAGCCCAATAAGATGAAGTATGCCTGTAGTGAAAAGATCATTTCACATGGGAAGCAAGAGCAAAACAAAACAAAATTTAGATCATGTTTAGTAATTTATCTTATTTCAAAATTGCTGTGACGGTACAGGTGGAGTCAATATTTTCAGAGCTCTGGAACTCCAGCTAGGCAATTTAAAATAAACAGCAGTAGCTCGGATTACAATTAAGCAGAACTACCTCACTCACACAGGCTTTATTTCTCGCCGTACACACACGTCATGTGTATCATCTCTGCCTTTCTTCCCACCTCTTGCCTTATCAAGGGAAATGTTGAAATAATTAAGCATTTTTGTCAAGAGATTTTGTAATTCATTATTTTCTTCCCACAATTATAGTTCGCTGACATGTGTAGAGCAGTTCACTGACTAATGAAATATTGCCCTCCGTGTATTTGTGTAAAAGCAGCAGTGCATGCCATTTTTCTTTCTTTTGGGGTATAACTGAATATTTTGTGAATTCTATAGCATAAAATATTAATTACCATTTTTAGCAAGATTCACTAAGGGATACAGTAGAGTTAAACCTGACTAAGTTCTGACATGGTAACAAATTAATTTACATTTAAAATTGAATCTCTGTATGTGTCTTAAAGGGGGCATACCAAATGCACACGATTTTTGTTGTGGTCATTGCTATTTTAGTCTTTTTCAGATTAGTGAACTTCATATTTTAAGGAGTTTTAGGTTCACGCCAAAAGCAGAAAGTGCAGAGAGTTTTCATACCCACACATATGCACACTCAGACAGTCTGCACCACAGTGGCACATTTGTGACGATCAATGAACCTACACTAACACATCATTATCGCCCAGAGTCTGTAGTTACATGAGGGTTCACTCCTGGTGGTGTGTATTCTGTGGGTTTGGACAAATGTGGACTGACATCCATGTATCCACTATTGTAGTATTTTAGTGTTGATTTATGAAAAAAAAATCTTATAAAGTTTACACCTATATCTTTACCCATCTTCTCAGAACTTTACCTAGATATTTCTCTATATAGTGGAAATTCATTCACCTTACTGCCAGTACTCAGGACCTATGATAGAGCATGAAAATCCAAGCCATGTTTAAGATATTGATCTCTGAAGCTCATATGCTACATAAAACTCTGAAATATTCATTTCCATTAAATATTGTCATATAAAATCCTGCGATTTGGTGTCTCAAAATATCATTGAGTTATTATTTCTAAGATTCTGTGAATTGGATAGATGGTTCTGTTGGTTTCTCCTGAGCTCGCTCACGGGCTAAATTTGGCTGCAGGGCTGTTTGGGCTAGAGGGCCTAACGACCACTTTCCCAAACCTGCCATTTCCTCCTGGCTGTCGCTTGGGACGGCTCAGTTCTTTCACATGGCCACTCACACTCCAGTAGTTTCCACGAGCTTCCTCACGTGGCATTCTTAGGACAGCATTCCAGGAGAGCAACGGCAGAAGCCCCTGGGTACGCGGAAGCGTAGGCTCGAAAGCTCCCAGAGCGCCACACCTGCTGCGTTCTGTTAGTCAAAGCACGTTTCAGGGTGAGTCTAAATTGAAGAGGCTGGGAAATAGATCCCCACAGTTAGTGAGAGCGACTGCATATGACTCGTGGTCATATTTAGTCTACCACACTATCCTGTTTCTAGGATCTCTGGAGTGACCTTGGAAAATAATTTTGTGAAAAAAATAGGGCAAAGTTTTCAATGAATTGGCTAGAATAAACCATACATTGTCAAGTCTGTAAACCACTTGCTGGCTATAAACTCCTTAATTCATGATTATTATCTTCACATTTCTATGCTTTCTGTTTAGTATGGTTCCTGAGATAGAGTATGCATTCAAAACACTTATTTTTGAATGATTGATTGAATCATAAAATTAATTCTACAGAAGAAATACAACATATAAAGAGCAAATGTTGTAACCTTGTCCATACTTCTCAGACCAAAGAGATTCCAACAGGCTTACAGTTCTAATTAATCCCAGAACATTAATAAGTAAGAGTAACAACTGTTCAAAGGGTTTTATAAATTCAGTCAAGTATTATTTTAGGTGTTTAGTAAGTTACTACAAATAAGAAGCCCTCATTTAGTTTTCATTCTCAAGGTGAACAAATGATTGTGCACATCGGATAACATCACAGAAGATGCTTTTCAAAATAAAACACTTCATTTAATCTGAAAAGGAATAGAAAATGACAACTATATTAGTGTCATGTAAAATCTTATATATGTTTATATTAACATTTGAAAGAAAAGATAATATTTTAAATTTATCTTGCTTTTCTTGAATAATTAATGAATGTATTGGTAGATATATAGATAAATTACCAAATTTAAAAAGGTAACAACTTTAAAAGTACACAGTAAGAGTGCAAGATCTAGAGTGAGACTATTTGTTTTGGGATCTCAACCAAACATTTAAAATTTGTATGATTTGGGGGAATTTTTTCACATCTTTAAGCTTAGTTTGCTCTTGGGGAGAACTGAGATAACAATGGCTACCACAACATAGAGCAGACTGAAGGAATAAATCAGATAATTGATGTAGAGTTCTAATCAGAGTGATTAGAACATAAGTAGTCAGTAATTTTCACCTTATTTTTATTGACATTGTTATTGTTATATTTGTATTATTAACTCTTACAAAAACAATTGGTAATTCTGTTATCTCCAAAGTGATGACAAGATAGAGGAACCTCTTAAACTGGACATAAAAAATTAAAATACATGTATATTTTATTTTCTCTTCCATCTTATTTGTGAAACAGTCCAATAATCATAGTGTTAACCTAATTATGTGGATTAAACAGTAGTACTTGGCAGGCAATACATTCCTGAATGATAACAGCATGTCTCAGGTGGCATTGAAGCATACCAAGCTGAAGGCTATCAATTTTACCACCTGAGAAGTGTTCTAATTAACCAAAAATGCAGAGCCTAAAGTACCTGCTCCATTACTGCCAATGAGAGAAACAGTTGGGTTCTTAGATTTATTAGCCAGCAAATTGCTGACTGTCAATTCCAAAACACCAACTGTGCCTTCTATTTGCAAGCTCTTTTTTTTCAGGTATTGAGTTGAAGCGTAAGGTCAGTTAATTATAGAAAGAAATATATTAAGTGGTAATAGAAGTGCCAGGACATTGAGGACAGCCTTATCCTGCCTGGAAGTCCAGTGCCACTATAGTGTAGTTGTGTGATCGTAGATAATTAATTCATGAAAGCATATTTTACTATCTGCACATTGAAGGTAGATTTCTTTATGCATTGTATTGAAGATAGTTAAGATATATTTACTGTGCCTAGAATAGTATTGACATGTGGTAATCACGATGTAGGTCATTTTCTACATTGTACTTAGGCATTTAGTCAGATGAACAACCCCATGTAGGGTGTCGGATTGTGAGGTGTATGTAAAGTGTTAGGCATATTTAACGAAGTTTTCGGAAATGCAGTTATCCAATATGCAATAACATACTGCATAAATAGCATTGTAATTTACTATAAAGATACTCTGTGTAAACTCTAAGTATATTCTCAAATTCGTAATTTTTGTCTTAAATACATTAACAAGTTAATGGCATATTTATTCAGAGCTAAGGAAGTTACAGTGCTCAGCCTTTGCTTTTGTAATAAAACTTACATTTTATTGGACAGACAAGATGAATGAATATGATTTCAACTCTGCCATTGTATCTAAAATGTTTATAGTGATACTGTGGCACCTTTACTTTATTGTTCTTTCAATGACCCATACTATGGAACTTTTTATGGAAGAGATACTCTCAATGTTTTGAAGTCGTCGCTAAATCCTCGCCTTTGAATGGAGGGCAGCACGCCTCTACTATGCTGGATTACGCAGTATAATGAATTCTGTTGTGTGAAGTGTTTGAAGTTTATCTGATGATCAGGAAAACATGGAAATGGTAGTATTAAGTGTAATCCTCAGAAATATGGACTTTATGTACACAGCAACAATAGTCTTAAGATAAAATAACCAGAGAAATTTAGAAGGATTTATATCAAATTAGTTGTGATGACGCTCTGTAGCTTTAGGTCTGCATTCTACTTCTGGTATGGAATTGCAGCATGAAGGTATATGTGAACGGCCATGTGGAAACCACTCACTCTACCTTCTGGACAGGGTCCTTCCTTTCCCAACTCTTGTCCTGTCATAAGAAGTATGTAGTTTTGCAGCAGGTCAAATGAAAAGATCAGGAGGTCTATTGCAGGATAAAGTGTAGTTTTGTCTGTTGTTGTGCGTATGTGTGTGTGCATGTGTTTTAGCAAATCTGTTAACATTCCACTCTGAGGGTGGGATGGTAGCAAGTAGGAAATTACTGCCTTAGGCTAGTATAAAATACATGCTTGTCCTAAATTTCACTGTGCAATAAGTCACTGCTGGTTGTATCTGCCCACTGAGCACCTAAAATGTGGCTCCGAATGGAGATGTGCTGTTAGTTTAAAAATAGACACTGGATTTCAAGGACCTAGTAGGAAATAAAGGATTAAAATATCTCATAATAATTTTCTGTTTGTTGCTATTGATGCCATAATATTTTGGGTTAAATAAAGCATGTCATTAAAATGAGTTTTACCTATTTCTACTTACTTTTTTAAAGCAGCTTCCTGAAAAATTAAAATTACCTATGTGGTTCACCTTATATCTCTATTGTGTAGCTCATTTACAAAGTCTTCCCTCTGTATTATTCCCACAGGCACTTAGGGCTGACATTCTAAGTCTATGTTCTCTCTTAATTTCTTTCTATTCTAGAGGTTTAGTTTATAGCATCTTTGGGATACCAAATAAGGAGCTAAATGTTTAAAATGTGTAAGATATAGGAATAAGCATACAACTTATATACATAAATAATGATGTAATTCACATGCACTGATGTGAATAGCATATTTAAATTATTATTAGAAATGGTCCAAGGATGTGTTTCTTGACTAAATGAATCATTTTCGTAGCAGATACAAAGGACAAGCCTGGCATCCATATTTAATGGACCACATGACACATTTTTAAATTAACATACAAAATGTCTGACATCCTCTCAGGAATGTATAAAGAAGAAAGAATGCTGGAACTTAGAAATCATCAATAAAAACAGACCCTTAAAAGAGAAGACCCTGCTGTAAGTAGAATCTTCGAGAGTGAATCTGACAATCATTGTGCATATGAGAGAAGGCCAAGGAATTATTGTCAACATTGGAAATTGCTGTGACTTCAATTCATTATTTTTGAAATTGATTTATATGCTAAAAATACAAACAAAAGCAAAACACATGCACATACAGATAGAATTAGACATTTATCTTGCCTTTTCAGTATGATCTCTGTGTCAAGGTAACAAGAAATTAATAAGGGAAAGAATAAAAGAATAATTCAGAAGAAATGTCAGAATAAGAATAAAAACCATGGTGAGCCGCAAACATTTCTACAGTTATCCGCGATGTCATTTCCAATGCTGCCTTACAGCCTTACACCTCGAGAACTGGAGTCGATTTCTCCACTCTTAGAATCTGGCTCTGTGACTTGCTTTGATCAATAAGAATACAGTGAATATCGTGTTGTGCCAGCTCTGAGTCCAAACCTCAAGGGGCTTTGTGTGCTTTTTCTTCTTATCTTTGGACCTTGAACCACCATGTGAACAAGCCTAAGCCAGCCTGCTAGGTAATTAATTCATGCCATCTTAGAGCTGCCAGTTCTAGTCAATCTGCCAGCTGAACTCAAATGCAGGAGCTGGCCCAGCTGAGACTTATTGTGCCTATCCCAGTGGAACCACGCAGCTGACTAGAGGCTGACAAACAGTAATAAATGGTTACTGTTTTAAACCCCTTGGCTCTGAGGTAACTTGTTAAAAAGCAATGGAAGACTGATAAAACAACCATTTGGAAAGCACTAATGAAATAAAGGATCTGGGCAATAATTATTGAATTATTTAAAAACCATAGATGTACAATGGAAATGATGCCAGAAATACATCCTGAGATGTAGGCAAGAATAATGGATTTGTGCAGTTAAAAAATTAAAGCTAAATAGTAATGACATAAATATATATTTGGAAGGGGGACAGTTATCTAATGCAATATTATTTAAATGTTTTTATGCTTCAGGAGGAGAATAAATATACTTCAAACTCTAGACTTTACTACCTTAAGAATCCAGGTAAAATTCCCAGAGTATAAATTAAATATAAAGTACCTCACAGTAAATATACCAAATATATATTCAAATTATTAATGAAAAATACAAATCTTTATTAGAATACCTAAAAGAAAGGAGGAAGAGTATTATATTCACAAACAGAGAGTCACAAAATCAAAAATTCTAATTTTTAATTCCCTCCAAATTCACTTTCTCCACTTACAGATTGGCTGTTCTAATCATGATCACATGATTCAGCAGCTAATTTTTTTTACATATAAAAGTTATATATGAAGGTAAAGGAACAACGATAGCCAAGAAATTAATTATACAAAGGAAAAGGAGATGAGACTGGAAAGCCAGATGGTGAAAGACACAGACCAGATGATCTCACTTACATGTGGAGTCTAGTGAACAAAACAAACTGGCAAACAAAATAGAGGCAGAGGCATAGACACATGGAACCGACTGACAGCTGTCAGAGGGCAGGGGAACTGGAGGAAAGAAAGTGAAGAGATTTGGCAAAGGACATATATGCATAACACACACACACACAGGCAACAGTGTGGTGATGGCCAAGGGGCGGGGGCGGGGTGGTGAGGGATGCGGGCAAAGGGGGTAAATGGGGACATCAGTAACAGTGTAAACAATAAAAATTTAAAAAAACAAAGTAAGATATATGTAGGGTCTATGAAAACGTTGCAGGAAAATATTTTTAAACAAAATATACAGCAAAATATAAAGGAAAACTTTGATAAATATGACTACTTTAAAATTAACGTCTGTTTGTTAAAAGAAGTCAAAGTAAATGAACTGGCAAACTGAGCTTCAATCCCTCTAACAAAGGACAGCATATAAATACAACTCCTGATACTCAGTATGAAAGACCAAAACTAAAACCAGCAAAAACACAAACAAAAATGACATTTGCACAAAGAGAAATACTAGACATTAGATTGAAGGGAAAATATGATTGACCAATAAATACATGAAAGAATGCCTGTACCTATTTTCAATCAGGACAATGCATCATATATACCACCTACCATCACCAAAAACAAATTTCAACTGAGTGTTATTTTCATCTATAAAATTCAATTACATTTAATACTTTTTCATCAAAATGGCATGCACAGCATGGCCCCTATTTTTTAAAATGTCTATTTATTCTATCTGCACGGAGGTATAAAGACTAACTAATGTACCTGTATTTTTAAAATTTTTGCTAACTCTTTAAAATATATATACATACATATACACAAATGTGTACATATGTGCATATATTTATTTAAATTAACCATGAAAATAATTTGCACAAGGACATTTAGTAGATTTATGTTCAAATACTCTGTGGTCTATATCTTTAATTTTAAATTTCTTTAATTTTTCTCAAGGTGGTTGGGTAGAATATCCTACATATTTCTGAACTGAGAGGAAAAACAACTGTAATATATCAGACTACAAATAGAGAATACACAAATCACAAGTATTTAAATGAATCAGTATGATATTCTTTTATATAGAGCATCTTCTCTCCTAGTTTCTTAATACTATTTCTAAAATCAAAGACATTACTTGGTAAGCTTTCACACAGGATATCAACCTCACATGTTTTGCTTTCTTCTTGGTGTTCCTCTGTTCATTTTCTGTGTGCTGAATTTCAAATTTACCTCTAAGGCTCTACTCAAATAAAAGCTATTCTCTGAAGCTTTTCCCAAATTCATCAGATTTATTAGATCTCATTTTTACACCCAAAAGACTGTGTACTTAACTACTTTGACTGCAATGAGATTTGTGAAGTATCTAACAAATAGGTCCTCAGTAATGGTAATTATCTTTTGTATTCTCTACTATGGCACTTGTTTCCCATTACTGCATTGTTATAATATCTTCCTCCCAGGCTCTACTGTCACCTCTTTATGTGTTTTTCTGTTTTCAGTGCTTAGCATAGCACCTAATACATAGCTGATTATTTAGTAAATGTTGGCTCAAAAATAAAGACATTAATGATACATTTGCAGAATGTTGACAGAAATATAGAGAAAATGGGTTACCTATGTTAAATGACTCTCTATTTTGTGAAGAAATCTGATAACGATAAAAATTTATGTTAAAAGGCTTTTTATAAGGATGTGAGTAACAATGTATTGGGAAGAATGCTTTTACAAGGAAAGAAAATGGAGTTTGCATTTTTTAAGGACATGGGTTAAAGCAGTTTGACTTGTGTTAATTCAATTCAACTCTAAAAAATTTATTTGATCACCGCCTATGTATATCATGTGGTGTTTGTGTTGTAATATTTTAAAAGCCTAAAAATTTTTAAAAATACGTCTTAAAAATTTTCCTAAAGATAAAGAAGAAAGAAAAAAATGAAGAAAACAATCAATAAAAACAGTACATTTCTGTCATTCTCATCTGTTTATTGGAACACAGAAGTTGATCATGGAATACAAAGAAAATCAGACATAGACATTTTCCTTAAGCAATATTTTGCTGTATCTCTTGACAGTTCCTTAAGGAAAGTAGGATAAAAGGGATTGCATTATTGCATGTGTGTATACATGCATACTATATATTATACAGTTGTAGTTGCATGCATCCCTATGTATGTATGTACCTATCTATGTATTCCTATCTGCTCAAGGTATTGATAAACTTTGTGGATATGAATCCATATTTTTAAAAAATTTTAGCAATGTTATATAGAAACCAGAAAAACCGTTGTTTGAGTACTACCAGACCCAATAAGCAGAGACAGGGACTGAGTCTTTATTGAAGCTTTATTCAGATGGCTGGTGATCTGAGAAGACAGAGGGTTTATGCCCTAACAGACCGTCCTACATCTCCTTTCAAGCCTGCCACTTTATAAGGGGGCAAAAGTGTAGGTAAGGGATTTGGAATTCAGGAAAGAGGTTAATCAGATAAAAGCTGCAGTCTGACAATTTCCCTAATAGCCTTTCATCCGCTGACGGGTGATTTTCTTTATCTGTGTCCCACGTCCTGTGTCCTGTGTCTTGGGCGATTTTCTTTATCTGTGTCCTGGGCAGCAGACTGTCTCTCCCTGGAACACCATGGTTCAGGCACCACCTTGATTGCTTATGGTCTCTCTTGGAGCACAGAGGTCAATAGCTTGTGGTCTCCTGGAGTCAGGGTGGGCCCTACCTGCGGTTCCTGAAACAATAGCTTTTTACATGCATCAACTACTAGGCTTATTAACTATTACCTTAAACTAAAACTTTCCAACTGTTGAGTCCCCCATCAATATAATATGGATTTATATTATATTTGTAAATAAATATTGTGTTCCTTCTATAAAGTAGAGAGAGAACTCTTTCAAATAGTATTATCCTCATTAAAAGATACAAGCTGGAGCCAATGACACTGTGATGTCAGAAATAAGATGTGTAGAGGGCAGATTAGGGAAATGCTCTTTTTTCTTTGTTGGGGAGGCAGTGCATTACTGAAGTAATAAGGATAGCTAATTCAACTCATAAAGCAAGGCTCACCCTAAGTGTGGAATTAGTATGTTTCTTAAAAGTTTAGGTCCTGGGGAAACATTTCTTTCTCTTTTCCTGCTGCTGGAAATGAAAATTACTTCTGTCCAATTTTTAAACACACCAACATATGCTCAGGTAAGAAATGAGTAGCATAGCTTCTGCCCAAGAGAGTTCCGTCAAGAATGAGGACTCTCACACGGGAATTCATCAGGTTAGAGCAGCTGAAGCAATTCTTCTAATTCTACTTCTTTCAGGTTCTTTTTGTTATGCTTAGAGGGTTCCCCCAAACATTGTATACATTAACCTATCCAAAGGCTGCTCACTTTACCTTGAACCACTTACATATCTTCAGTGCCTTACTGTGTAGGAATTTTATTTATGAATAGGAAAATAGATAAACTTTCTGTTAGATCTTGAATAATAAATCAAGTCATTAAAGATAAGATAGCCATATATCTTAAATTGCTCAGAAAAATTTTGGTATATGCCTGTCAAACTGATATAATTATTAATAACATCCCCTGTTTTATTCTCCAAAGTACCTGGGCGATACATTATTTGATCACTGTATTTATAGACCTACTGGCTATTTTAGCAGTCCTTAAATATTTTTTAAGGGGCAAGTAAGGCTTTAATATATCATACCTTAACTAATTCAGGGGCATTCTTTCTGGTCTAATAGTAAAGGCTCCTACTCAAAATATATTTACACATTGTTACCAAATTATTGTTTCCAGATCAAAGTCTGATCATGCCATCGTCATGCTTGTAAAACATTAAAGACTCCACAAAACCAACAGATGAAAAGTTTAATTCTTTATATCTTTGTGAATAAACATATAAATGATCTGATAAGACCTGAATTATTTCCTGCTCCATTCCTAATACTTCCCCACTCATACACTGAGCTCTAGACATGTTAAATTTCTTGACTTGTCAAGCATGACTCTGATTTTACTCTGACCAATCCCTTTATCCAGAATTGACTCCAGTCTTTAAGTTCTTTCTTATTCTCATCCTTTAAATCTTATTTGTAAAATCATCTTTTTGTCCTGAGTTAATTATCTCCTCCTCCTTAACATAGTGGCATCATGTACATACTTCTAAATATAGCACTTATAATCATTACTCAACTTAAAGTTTGTACTTTTTTAAAATTCTAAAGTGAGCAACTTGAAGGACTATGTATTATTTGTCATTCTTTTATTTTTCCAGACTCAGCACTATGTCTGATATATTAAATGCTCAATAACTAGTCCACAAAATGAATAATTCTCTTTATTCCACATTATTAATCATAATGCACCAACAGGAGTAAACATACAAATGGTGGCATGTATGAAGCTCTTGAGTACTTCTGTTTCAATGGCTTTAGTTAAAAAATAAACAGACAAAATAAAATAAAACAAATAAATAAACTAAGAAAAATTGTTTATAATTTTTGCTCTCCTTTCTGATGATGATAATCTTAGTCTATTATGTTTATAGAGTATCATAAATTTTATCTTAAATTATTTGGGACAATTAATATGGATGAATAAGCTAACTTAGTAATGTGTGAAACAAATGACTTTTCTCTTTAAATATCAACTTAGTAATCAAAGATGAATAATGGACCATTACAAAAATTGTAAATAAGGCAAATATCCTTGGAATTAATTCTTAAGGAGAGGATATGAGCAGTTTTTAAATGAGCAAAGGACATCAATAGGAAACCTAACACACTATTTTCATGATACAGATATTGGACCATTAGTACATCAAGATATCAATTTATTTGTTGCAAATACCATGCTTTTAATAAAATATAAATATTAGAATAATATAAGCATGATTCTAATTATTGTGGCTAAACATTTCTTTTAGGTGGATATGTGTATATGTATGTACACATACATTTATGTTTTTACTGGATTGTGATGTAAAAAATTATTACTTTTTATTTATGGCTACTATAAAAAGAGTTTAAGAGCCATTGCATTAATATCCATCACAAATAGTGGTAGTTCTTCAGAGAGCAAATTGAACTACATCATATTGGCCTTTCTGGGCTGGATTAATTTAGCCTTATGTGTAATTAAAAGATACATTTTATAAGCAACCTAATAGATTTTATCATTACATTTAAGATGAAAATAATAGGCTTTTCATCACACAGTGAGATTATTATCTCTATATTAATAGTAAGCCTATATAAGAAATTTCTATCTGGTGCCTGTGAATATTATATTTCTGAGTAACTTTGAATTAATAGCATGCTCACTAAAGTATTCATTTTTATACCATGTGACTTCTAGAAATCTTAGGTTCAAGTTTGTATAAACTCTATCAGGAGTGTAAGATTTCATGCTCTTTTGTCTCATAAATTTTTATTTATTATATCTACCTGTTTTCTATTTTTGTTATATTTTTGTATTAGTTTTTTACCAATTTAAAATTCCCTTGCCTTATTTCAGTTTTATAAAGTATATTACACAGTTTTTTGACATAATGGCAATAAAGTCATAAAGATACATATTAAGGAAAAGAAGTACCTGCTTTCAATGGTCTTCTTTATCTACAATGGTTCCCTATAGAGGATGAAGGATTTTCTATCAGAACAAAATGTCTTCAAGTTAAAATTATTTAATGAGTGAACAGTTAGCAAGGTTTGCCTAAGTACCTTATTTTTTAATTGATAAATATAAATTTATTGTTTATTTTTATTTGAGAAAATAATGACTTGCCCAAAATGTTATAATTAGTGAATATCTGAAACTAGAATTAAACAAAGCTGTATTTGTTTCAGGTATGGTGAGTTGTTGCTTCTTAATTTGCATGTGTATGCGTGTATATAGATACTACTAAAGAACTCATACTACACTACTCCAAAATTATTTGTCATATAGGAAACATATATAGAGAGAGGTATATAAAACATGTATTATATGTTATAAATATATATCATATATAGCATCTATATGAACACATACATGTTTCTATCAAGCATTATAAAACATTATTACACATTCGTTTTTTGCACCTGAAAATCAAAATTGTATTTGAAATGTTGACGTGCCCTTCTGCTACCTACACTCATCTTTTAAGCTCTTTCTGACTAATCCCTTTTTGCTTCAATGTCAAGCAAAGGGGGTGCTGGCTTTTGCCTTCCTTTCCAATGCCTCTCACAAACCATAGATCTAACAATGTAATTATATTTCTTATTAGAAGTCCTTACTATCTCATTACAGTTTGACCTCATGGTCCCTGACTGTTGCATTATTGTTTCTGTCACTGCACGATTCTGTTAGGCAAGTAGCTTTATCTCTCTTCTGACCACTGCCTTTTATTTTAATAGACATTCTCATTATCAGTGTATGTGACACATCACAACACAAATATAAAGTTAAATTCTGCAGAGTACAGGTTGATACATTTAAATGTGTTGTCATATTTATGACAGTTACATTTTTAATCAATTGTAACACTATATGGGTACATTTTATTCAAATACATTTTCACAAGTAGGGCAGTATAAATTATTGATAAAAATTAAGCCATATGAGTTTCATTTCAGTATAGTAATATGCTCTAATAATAGAACTTTCCAAATAATGGAAAATGTCTGTCCTGGCGTAAGAGGAGTTGCTGCTCAGAAACTTCTCAATCAGAGAAGTTTGCAGGATTTCTGAGACATCAATCAGGTAGAGTTTGTGGGACAGAGAAGGATTGAATGTTATTGAATAAGACTAGATTTTTGCTAAAGTCATGTCTATAAGATAACTTCATGACTTTATTTGCAGTATTTACTGTATTACTTTTCCACAGAATAATTAAAAAGAAATAACTTTTAGATTTTAGTGTCCCTGTTGCAAGCACAAGTCTTCTAATGGGAGAAACCATTAGGAGGGAGAAACCAAGTAATTAAAATACGTAAAAAATAAATACAGGGTGGAGCCTAAAAGTAGGTTTACAGTTGTCAGTATGCAAAACACAGTTTATTCTTGTATTATTAATTTATTACTGTATTATATTCTATATGAACAACTGTAAACCTTCTGTTTATGTCTGCCATACCTATCGCTGGGCTGGCATTTACCCTTACATGAAATATACCACGTGCTATGGGTTATATATGCAAGCAACATGACTCCCGGAAGACCTGGACCCGACTCAGTGCCTGAGCCTCTACTGGTTTCATACAAGTTATGGGCTGGGTCTCCATCAGGAGTTGGGGTTCACAGCAACAGTTCCAGGGGGTGGATCTTCCCTAGGCCTCGTTTCACTAGCAGTGCCAGTAGGCAGGGATTGAGGGTTGAGCTCTTCACTGTTCACTCCAGTTACTGAGGCAATCCTCGTTACTTTATTTTCCTCTGCTGATTAATATGTGTAAATGTAGCCAGTTGCAAAATGTGGGGTTCTATCCTTTTTCACTTTCAGTTTCCTAACCAGCCTTTTTAAAGACCGGTTTTGAGCAGAGAGCTGTTCATTCCACGTGTCAGAAGCTTTTCTAGGTATGGCCAGAACATCGGTGCATGGTCACAGACACAAGTGTGCCATCAAAATCCAGTGAGCAGGTGACAGGTGTGCCTTATTTGATGCACAAAGGTCATTGCCAGTAACCATCAAGGGGCAGTGCAGCCTCTGCAAGGCATGCTGTGCCATTTTGGATGAGAGACCCTGCAAGAAAAGCTTCATTGAAAAACCTGTCGTCAGTGAGGGGTGCTCCTTCTAGTTTGAGAGCTGATGTGGGTGCAGTGCCAGCGACAGGCGCTGCAGAAGGCCCTGCTGCCTTGTCCACGTCTGTCCACTGCCTGTTATTCACTCATGGGTTTTACTGATCATTCTGTATGTCCTTTCCATTGCGTTTATTTTTTGTTTTCTTTTTCTACAGTGAAGTCGAGTTAGGTTAAAAAAAAAAAAAAGCAGATTGCCACATCTGACCTTGGGTTGTGACACAATTATGTCTACAATAATAAAAAGATAATTATTGAAATTTAAGAAGTAGGCAAGTTGAATTATTACATTGAATCTTCAATATTAACTGAAATAAAATATTAGTGTAAATATAGTTTGTTCACATACAGAATTAATTTTAAGAATCTTGCAAAAATTATCAGAAAAGATTGCTTATTCATTTTGAAGTTTTAGAAGATTAAACAAAATAATTAAATTGCTTAGGTTTGTGAAACCTACTGGATCTGGTTGGGGGATAAAAGACCTTCGAAAATCTTTAGTAGGTTTAAGTCAGGCTTTTGGTTCTATACTGCTGATTTTATTTTCTAAGTGGATTTGCTAGTGCCAGCCCTACTTATGTTTTCCTTACCCTTATTTGGAGTCAAAGAAATTCTTCAAAAGGCACAAAATAGTCAGATACCATAAATTAGAAGGTAAATTTTTGAGGTAATTTGGGGAAGTATATAGTATATATATAACTACTAGCATCTTAGTCATTAAAATGGAATAAAATCAAGAATATTCTCCATGGATAAAAATATTATTATCTGCAATAGAAACATACAGATAGAAGGAAAGTTGCTGGTGAACCTATAAACATGTCAGAGAAGAAATCAGCTGCTATCAGGCTAAGATTTACAGCAGGCCACCCTGCTATGTGTTGGTGTTAGCTCACCCTCTCACTCTCACTTTATTTTGAACAATTGGCAGGTGCAAAAAAGAAAACGTTTTCACAACCATTAAAGGTTATGGCTATTTAAATATGGAAATGATTAAAAACCACCTTTCACACTGTCTGCCAACTAGAAAAGTACTACAGAGAGACATGTTTGAACATCTATTCTTCTCTAGGACTGCATTTCATAGAATTATTCTTTGCACATTCTAGATGCTTGACAAGAGTTGCTTAAATGTGTGATGGAATGAAGGAGCATGATTTTTATTTGCGTACGGTGGAATAGCACAACAATTAAATGATGTGATAACATTTTCTTGGTGGAAACTTTATGAGAATTGTAGAGGGTAATCAATGGCAGGAGGACATTGAGGAGGCCCTTGAAATAAAGTAAATATTACATGAAGAGGATCTCAAATAAAAAAAAAAGGCTGTCCAGAAATTAATATGGATTCCAAAATATGACAATGAAAGCATAAGAGTTGTCTATAAAGAATAAAGAGAAGTCCTTAAAGAGAAGTATTAAGTGAATTGTACATAACAGAGATTACCAAGCAGTATGCATTTGCCCCTAATACTACAGTAACCCTGCAGAGTATGGAATTTTTCTTCCATTACTAAAATCATAATCTATTTGAGTGCAGGTACTGTGAATGAATGTGAACATCACTCATTTATCCGGTTGCCAGGATGACCAGATAAATGAGTGTGCTTTTCAATTATCCTTCCTGAGCATGGCTTATTAATAGCTGCTCACCGGTTTTTCAATAACAGGAGTAAAAAGTAAAAAATACATATCACAAACTAGTTCAGGGACAAGACCAGAATTCAGAACAGTTAGGTTTTAATGTTTGAGAAGATCCCTGGAAGAGCAGAAAGTATCGCTTATATAGGCATAAGGTTTCTATGCCAACATTGTTAAAAATAGTATTGTTTACATCTTCAAAATGTTCGGCAATCAGTTCCCAGCAATGGTGGAGCTATTCTTCCTCATTCAGCCTTGGCACATGCCTTATACCTGTGGAGCTGTGAGAGAAAAATCAGCAACATTCTTCTTTAATTAGCAGCTGAATAGAATTGTCTTTAGGAAACGCAGAATGTTACACTGTTCCTGCATTTTAAACAGCGCCCCAGAAGGAACAAGAACGGTAAGTACCCTGGAGAGGCCCTTGTAAAATCCTTAGCTGATTAGTCGACTTGGGGTTTGAGGCAGATGTGCAGGCAAATGGCTTTGCATCTAAATATGGAGTTTTATGGAGCTACATAGTTTTTGTAAATAAACCTGAAGGGTTGCTGTACCTGTGATCTCAGAATGTTGTGGAAATTCTTAGACGGCAATTCTTTTTCGATAAAAATGTATCATTACAAACTTATTTGGAGACAAATCCTTGCCTTGGCACTGACTCATGTTTTTGAGAAGCATGCACTCACAAAGTGTTTGGCAAAGCTTAAAAAAGATGACAGAGAAAAAGAATCACAACATCGGAGGACAGGTCAGGAACATACTATGTTGGGGAAGAATTTTTCAGTGTACAGAGTAAGAATTCAGTTTTTGTGCTGTTGTGACTTTGTTAAATCATCATTTATTAGTAGAACCCCAGGGTGTTGGATATTGAGCTGAAGTTCAACAGAAGACCAAAAGGGAATTGGATAGGAAAGTTTATTACTCACAGGTTCTGAGGGACTCATAAGCCTGGAGGCATCGTTGGGGGAGATGAAGGCAGAGTGCAGGCTGGGAGACAGGCAGGAGCTGGGACTGTATTAGAGTCCACAAGTAAAATGCTTTGAGGTTCCTGTGCTAAGGCCAGACTGGTCAGTGCAACCAAAGAGCAGAGCGTTGGTAAACCTGAGAGGCACGCACATAAGGGGAAGTCCTGGGAAGTTGGGGAGACCTGTTCAACACAAGGACTATTGCGGGGAGTCATATCAGGAGCTTCTGTTTACTTTCAACTCTGTGGACTGTAATCTAGGTCATGTACTTGGGGAGGCGGGGCCTGGCGTGAGTTCAAAGCCTCTGCAGACCACATGGCCACACAAAATGGATGCCAAGGCAGCAATATTGTGGAGTAGTTTATGTAAACTCTGACAAGCGACATTGAGCAAGTAGATTGAGTGGGGGCAAAGCACTGTGGTTCTGGGAAAAGTGCTGAGGTTCGGGATTTAATAGGTTCAAATACCCACCATGCACTAATTACCTTTGTGACTATGACTGAGTTATTTTACCTCTTTTTACAAACTTTGCTTTTCATCGCTACTATGAATATAATGGTTAGAATATTTTCTTAAAACAATGTATGTTAAGTCTCTGATTCTCTGTGTTCCAGATAAGCCTAAAATAATCACTGAAACCCTTTAAAGCAGAGACATTTCTTCAGCGTGCTGCAAAATGGGAACACAGGGAGGTTAAAAATGTGAGGCATTTGATCAAAAGGAGGGAGTGTTCCCCATTGGTGGCTTTGAGCTGGAGGAGGCCATAGAGCAAAGATCTAGTACTGAGAGAGCATCCCTGATCCGCAGAATACAGGGATGGATGTCAGTGCTGTAACAGAACTGAATTCCACCAATAATAGGAATGAGCATGGAAGTGGTTTTTTCCATAGATGTTAGTCCTGCTGACACCTTGGTTTCAGCCTTAGAGAACCCAGACAGGGAATCCAGTCGAGCCTGCCTGTACTTTTGACCTGTCATTCTATGCAATAGTAAGTACGAATTGTTTGAAACACCTAAATTGTGGTAATTTGTCATGAATCAATAAACAAAAACATTTTCAGTGAAGTTCTATTATTATTAAATTCTCTGGTTTTCTGTATTTATCTTCTCCCAAACTTTGAAGATATTTCAGTTGTGTGTGTGTGTGTGTGTGTGTGTGTGTGTTTTAATGTTTGCCTTCAGTTTTAAGCAGTCAATTTGAACTTAGTTTTGGCTCCTTTACGATCTTTTTTTCTTAGCTGATTTAATAGTCTTTTTAAAAATTTGATCACACAACAGTATGTCTAGGTGTGGCTAATTCCTTTCTTCCTTTGTTATTTTTACACTTTGGTGTGGGAATTTCTCTGTCACAATATTATCAAAGAAAACAAGCTGTATCATCTTTAAATCCTGGTCTAATAAAGGAGAGGGACGTCCCAAATTAAACTTACTTTCATGGTCATATCCAAGGTTTTTTAAATTGTTCATTATAGGAGCAAAAGAAACAAGAATTTTGGTCAGTAGGGACTGGTCGATGCCACAAGGCAGCTCCATTATTGCTTTTATATACCTCTACAAATCTGTGTTTATATTTATTATTGGTCTCTGAGGATAGCTCTTATTTTCTTACCAGCTCTGCTATAGTTTTATAAAAATGATTTCCTAAGATATTTTTTATTGTTTCAATAATAATGTGCTATTTTCATGTGGAGGATTTTTCAAGGTATCCAGTTTTCTATATTAGCAGACATGTAAGAAGAAAAGGCCTAGTATGCCATTTAGTTTGTAAAATACATGATGCAGAAGTAATAAAGAGTTTTAGAACAAGGGATAACATAGTCAAATTTGCATTTTTAAAGTCACACTGTAAATAATAAGGAATGTAGGATGTAATAAACTGAGGCAGGGGTTAAAAATCTCATTTAGAAAAAATGATAGCGTAAATGGAAAAGAGAGGAAAATTTACAACAATTTTGGGTGGTAAACTTGCAAATTGTCCAATTTAAAGGGTTAAAAAAATAAAGGAAAGTAGTCAGACTTTAAGTCATTTTTTACTTGTATTGAAGTTTTGATAAAGTTTTCTCTAACCAACCCAGGAAGGAATCATGAGAGAGAGAGAGAGATATTGGACATGGGAGTGGCCCCAAAGTAACTATTTCAATGCGAATGTTTTGAGTTTGATTATATGGAGACAGAGCTGTCTCATTAGACATTTGGATCTACTGATTTGAAGACAGATGAACAGAGAGATGACAGCCAGATATATTTATATGTTTAAAGAAACATCGATAAATAGAAAAACTTGAAGCTTTGTACCTGGATGATAATACAAAAGCAGAGTTTATAATAAACAGAGAAGAAAGGCACCAGGGGTCAGTGAAGTTAATTGCTCTATTACAGTACATGAATTTGACCACGAGAAAATGAGAACTTCCAATAACATGTTCATCTCATTTCTGCCTACTGGTTTCTCATTTCTAAAAGCCATTGATGATGGAGAATAGACTGTGTCAGTTCTCTGCATTGTCATGCCACGCTGGTCAGTAAATGAAAACACATCCTAAAAGTTAATTTAAAAAATGGCATTTTACTTCCTGATATGATGTTGGAAAAACATGAGGTTGGTAGGTTTTAAAAAGCTGCAACCTGATCTTCCTCAAGAACATTTTAAACCTAAGCAATATTTTGGAAATTTATTCTACTTCATTACTCAAAGTTTCAGTTTTTTTTCTTATGGTTAAATGTACAATTAAATCACACATTTCTTTGGACAGTTTTATTAAACATGTATTTCCAATCAAAGAACTAGAATACTATATACAGGATGTTGTTCATAGGAGCACTTTGTTGCCATGCTTGTTACAGATTCTGTGATACATAATTACTAGATATTGCTCATAAGAAGCAGAATAATTCATCCAACTTCTAAATGTACATTGAAAGTATTTTCCCCATCCATAATTCATTAAAAATAGTGCTCAGATATCACTGAAGCTATGAAATGAAATAAACCTTATAGAATAATGATAAAATCATATTTGATGGTGACCTGAGAGTGAAATAAGAGTTTTACTCATTACTGTATGTGAATTCAAATAACATGTTCTTACAGTACAACTTATTTGCAATGTTGACTGGAAGTACTTAGGATAAAAGTATTAAGTTGCCTTTGGCTGTGGTCTCCAACCTTGCATGTACCCTTGTGACGCTTGGAATACTCACATCTTTCCACACAACTTCCTCTACTTATGAACTTCCAAGTGAAAAACCTTTATGCTGATAAATACAAGCTCCTTTGAAAAACAAGAATGCTCTACTTACATAAACAATGTGGTGGACAGATATTTGTATATGCCATTTTAAACTAAGAACATTTGCACTTACAGATGTCTTTTACAAAACAAGTCTTTTATCATTATACTATTTTTTTGCTATACAGTATGATTTTGTGGTATATTTTCTATTTGCCTTGGAGTTAGTCAGAAGTAGTTTCTATTTTTGTACTGTTTTATTTGAGTTCATACAGAAGAAAAGAGTGCAGGTTGTATGTTTGATTCCTGGAAACACCGGTAGAGTCATGGTTCAGTGAGACAGGAACAGGAAGGAAGTCAGTTATGGGTGATTATCAACCCAGTTACCATTAAAGAAAAGAAGTCAGTCCCACTTTGAAATTTGGGGAAACAGTAAAGAATACCCCAGAGTTTCCACAAATAAAGAGCACTTTATTTGAGTATTTCACAACTCTCCTTCTGCCATTGATTGAGAGCTGCTTCCAAACACTTAATAGTCCTATGCTTCCAGATTGCCCTGTTCTAGCTTAAACTGCTCCTACACAAGAAAAAAAAATCTTCAGTCAGAGAGTCTCCATGTTTATAGTAAGCAACATGAGTAGGCAGAGGTAAATGATGAGATTATGGTACACTCAAAACCTGGTACACTTACAACCATATGCACTTTTTGTTGTTGTTAAACATTCACTCATTTGCAATTTTACAGATAAGAATATTAAGCCCTGGCCCATGTGGCTCAGTTGATTGGAGTAGCATCCCATACAAACAAAAAGCTGAGGGTTCAGTTCCCCATCAGGGCACATAACTTGGTTGCAGGTTGGATCCCCGGTTGAGGCATGCATGAGAGGCAACTGATCGGTCAATCTCTCTCTCTCTCTCTTCCCCTCCTTCCTCTCCCTTTAAAATAAATAAGGAATATTTTCAGGTGAGGATTTAAAAAAATGAATGTTAATACATACTTGCTTATAAAACAAGGCAATGAAATTATAACATTATAAATAGATATTTAAGTAGTCCTCATCTTGTGTGATTCCTGTATGCGCAAGTTTAGTCACTACAGTATATTAACTGTTCTTTAGTAACAAACTTTGTCGCTAGCTCTTCAGCCTAGAAATCACTATTTAAGTAGCAGATGTACACCAAAGCGAGTCACTGTGCACCTATTACTTCACTCACCCACGGGCAGCAAACCGTATAGGAATACTGCCTCTATACTTGCAGCACTGGATCCATGCCATGCTTTACAAAAGTGAATAATTAAAATGAGGTATTAAATACCAAAATGGAAGTGTGGCAAAGAAACAAAAAATAATAAAGCTGGAAATAAAATTGGAATCAAATGTAAATGGAGTTCATAGATGACCATGAAAATATTGGTCTTGCATAGTTTGAGACTCTAGACAAGCAGCTAGAGGAACTTAGTAAAGGGAATGAATGAGAAAGTGCTTGGGTGGGAAAGGAAGACAATATCACAGAGGAAGGCAATAGAAAACATCACATTAAAATAAAATGTTGGATGTTGATCAAATTTAAAAAGCATACTGTAATTCACCAAGGCATAGAAAATATGTTAACTTTTTACACACGTTAAGCTATAAGGAGGTGGCAGGCACCCTTCAAACAACTCTTATGAAGTTTTTACACAGAATTAAAACACTTTAATTATCAATGTTTCTAATTTTTTTAATTATTGTATATAAGATAAATATTAGTTTTACTGATTTTTAATTTTCATATACATATGTGAATGACAGTTAAGAATTTTAATGTATGAAACACTTTTTAAATACCATTAAACAATATTATAATTCCCCTTTTATTATTAAGATATCTTTACACAACTAAAGTCTTGATGTTTATTTTTACGGTCCCACACTAATGTGGGATAATGTGCAAGACTGCCTCCCAAATATACATGTATTTGTTTTATATGTATACATAGGTATGCATATATAAATGAATGTAAAGACAAATTCAATTAATTTCCACCTAAATGACTTTCAAACTCAAATCTCTCTTGTAACCAATTTTGAATGGTGTGGTGTATATTGTTGTACATATATGTTTGTGTTTGTGTAAGTATATGTAAACATATTAAAATTTATTAGGGCTTTTCTTACTTGCTTTTTAATGATAAAAGTCTCAATAATAAATAAGATAAAAATCAAGGTTGCTTTTTAATCACTTAATGGAATATTATAAACATCAGTGTCTGTCATAACTTTCTTCTGTTTGCCTATATGCACACACACCAATATACACACACCCTTCGAGTTTTCTGTGATTGGCAGTACAGTCAAATCATGTACATATTTCTGTAAACCTTATATCTCTGTGAGAGCAATACTTTATGGAAATCAAAACATATTTTAAGGCAGTTAGTATAAATATACTCTTTATTAATTTCTACATCTTCTAAGTGGAAATTACTATAAATTGATAATAAATCATATAACTTAATCTCTACTACCAAATGGCATTTACTAACTTGTATGACTTTGTTATCATTAAAATTACTGTGATAAATATCCTTCCTACTATATCCATGTGTGTTTATATATATATTTATATGATCTATATATATATGGTATTTGTACATGTGTGATCATAAAAGGTAAGCTTAAAACCAGTTTGTTCCGGTATATAGAAATGTGAAATTACTTTTACATTTCTTTTATCTACAGAAACTTTGCTAATGGTCTCATTGATTATCATAGTATATCCATAGGATTTAAATTTTTTTCACTTGTTTAGAGTTATAACTTTTTTCCATCCTTAAAATAGCTGTTTTTCCTTTATCTTGCTTGTTCAATTTGCATTCAGGATTGTACATTAAATACATATGATGTCTTTATCTCCTTTCTTCATAAAGCTTGTCATTGTTCAAAATTTTATGTTTACAGTGTTGCAGTGAAGTGCAGTGAATGTTTCTAGTAATATCATTGTACCTTTTCAACTTTTCCAAAAGTTAAAAATTTTCAAAATCAACATTGTTAGAAATAAATACCAAATGGGAGCAAAGACATCTGTTACTATTTTCAAATACAATGCCACATCTTTTGTACAAAACTTTAAAGTTTATAAATTAATATAAATGATTAATAAAAATAAATAGCAAGTCAGAAAATTGGAGCACAGAAAAAAATGGTATTTACTATATTAATTCTTAGTTCCTTAAGGTTTTTCTTTTTAACTTGTGAATGAAAGTCACATCACAGAAACTGCTGTTTTTTATCTGTATAGGTTTTCTTAAAATTTTCACTTACAGGTTTAACTTTATGATGTTATATAGTGACTTTCACCGATTGATTTCCTAAGGTTAAAAAGTCTTAATATTCTTGTTATATGCCAAGCTTACACATGCATTTTATCTTTCAAAACGCACTTTAGACTTGATTTGATATTTTAGTTTTTATTTTTACAACTATATTTGAGGTTGTTTGCCTTACAATTTTCCTTTTTTTAAAATACTATCTTTGCTGGTAAAGGCTTTAAAATAAACCTTTTATAATTGTGTGTACAAGTTTAGAATTTTTGGCAGAAATTACCAGTGAAATCACCTGAGCCTAGTATTTTTTCATAGAAAGAATTTATTTAATAACTTCTTTATTGTTAAAGGTATTTTCAGATGATCTATTTCTCTTCAACATTTTAAAATTATTTTTTCTAGGAATTTATATGTCATGCATATTTTGAATTTATCAGCATAACTTTATGTATAAAATACTCCAAAAACATGTTTGTAGAATCTAAATTAATGTTCTATATTCTGTTACACATTTTTTATTTTTGTGTCTCTCTCCTCTCCTTTTTTACTTTTTAAAAAATTTTCATGTCTCTCCTCTCTTTTTATTTCTATCAGTTTTTTAGTTTATTAATTTTTTTAAAAATTTGCCCCAGCTGGTATAGCTCAGTGGATTGAGCGCTGGCCCATGAACCAAAGGGTCGCCCGTTAGATTCCCAGTCAGGGCACACGCCTGGGTTTCAGGCCAGGTCCCTAGCAGGGGGCGTGCAAGAGGCAACCACACATCGAGGTTTCTTTCCCTTTCTTTCTCCCTCCCTTCTCCCTGTCTAAAAGTAAAATAAATAAAACCTTAAAAAAATTTTTTTAATTCAACTTTTGACCATTGTGAACATTTGTATTTCTTTTTTCTTTTTTGAGTTCTTTCTCTTCTTTTTCATTCCTTACAATTTACTTGGTTGTATGTTTTCATGAATTTTCTAACTTTCTGAGGTGGAAACTTGGCCTGTAAATTTTCAGTGTTTTTTCTAATATATGCATGATAAGCTGTATTGTTTGTTTTCTGAACTACTCTAACTACATTAAAAGTTTTACTATGCAATATTTTTATTCAGTTAAAAATTTTTATGAGATATTCTAGTTATCTGTTAATGTTGACCCCTAATATATTTGCATTGAAGATGGAAATTACACCAACATTTAAACCTTTCTACGGCATGTTTAACCTTGCTGATTGCTTGAGCTCTTACCAAGACAATTACTTCACCAACACATGTGACCCCAGGCAACTACTGATCTATATTATTCACTTGTCTTTTTCTAGAGTTTCACAGCATGGAATCACAAAACACACACTTTCTTTGGTCTGGCTTTTCTAGTTATTTAATGGGGATGTTGGTTTGCTACAAGTTACATAATCATAGCCAGAAGAAAATGTCCTCCCTTACCATTTTGCAACTCAACTTTATTAAACTCTAAACTACATACAATAAAATACATCAATTTTAAGGTAAAATCTGATCAATATTGACAGTTTCAACACTCACATAACCAACTCACTATTCTAGTCATAAAAATTTCCATCAACCCAAAAATTTCCCTCATGCTTCTTTTAAGTAAATCTCCTTTCATCCCTAGAAACAAGACACAGTGGGTCTGCTTTCTGTCACTTTACACCAATATTGATCATTCTAAGCTTCAAATAAGTTTTATTTTAAGTTAATTTTTTGGAGTGAGGTAAGCATTGACTTTCATCTTTTTTTTTTTTTTAATATGGACATCTATTGCTTCAACATGATTACTGAGACTATTTGTTTTCTATTGGATTAACTTGGTGTTTTGCCAAAAACCTATTCTGAAGTAACTGTTCTATTCCAAATGGTCTATAAATTTGCATTTACAACAATATCAAACTGTCTTGAATATTTTCTTTCTCCCCAAGCTTGAAAAAAGGACTAGTTTTCAAATAATTTCTTATGATTATAGCTGAAGTTTCTTCATGCGTGCCTTTTATCTGGTTGAGTGAGTTTCTTTTCATTGAGTTATGTAGTGGTATATGTTTAACAACCAGTTTTCTGGGGCTAGAGAGGAGGCCTAATTTGTATCATTTGCCACTTTCTGTGCTGTAAAAGCTCCCGAAGTAGTCATGTAAATTAATCAGTAGATATTAATTGAAACATGAAATTACTGAAAATTTAACAATCAGCTCTCTTGGGCTAGTTCCAGCATATCACTGTTTCTGTTCCTAGATGGCTGAGAATTTTTATCACTCTCACTGAATTCATTTACATTTAGAAATGGTATATATCTTTTTAAATAAGCTGACCTCTTTTTATTATTGCAGCATTTCTCTTTATCTTTTAGGATAATCACTTGCTTTTGTGCTTGAATATCTCTTTCAATTTTCTATAGTTCATTTTGGCTTTCTACTGATGTTTGTTGATTTCCTTTCAAATAAAACTAAACATTTGTAAAGCTTAAAGAGACTGAGAGTATTTATCAGGTCATCTAAAATAGAATATCCAGAAAAAGAAATATGACCATTGTTTATTCATTATTTTTAGTACATGTTCTTTAATAATGAAGCTATTATGGCTATACAATTTTCTCTGAATATAGCGTTTACTATTCCCTTCAAATTGTGTATATTTTCTTTTCTCATTACTTTCCTAGTAGTTTTCAGTTTTTAACTTTGATTTCTTCTTTGAAAGAAGGACTATATAGGAATGAGATTATAATTAGAATTGAGCAAAAGGGAATAAAGGACTCATGGACATGAACAACAGTGTGGTGGTTGTGGTGGGGAGGGGGAATAAGAAGGCTAAATGATAACGGAAAAACTATAATAATCTTTTTTATTTTTTAAAAAGATTTTATTTATTTATTTCTAGAGAGAGAGGAAGGGAGGGACAAAGAGAGGGAGACAAACATCAACGTGTGGTTGCCCCTCATGTGCCCTCTACTGGGGACCTGGCCCACTACCCAGGCATGTGCCCTGAGTGGGAATCAAACCAGTGATCCTTTGGTTCACAGGCTGGTACTCAATCCACTGAGCCACACCAGCCAAGGCACAATAAATTTTTTTTAAGATTATAATTAGAGAATGTTTGCCTGAATATATATCCTTATTAAATGTGTTTATGTTTTCCCTGTATCTACTCTGAACATTTTTATATATTTTTCATTGGCTTGATAAAGACTATTCTCTGGTAGAGGAGGATATAAATAGTTTATGTATAAAGATAGATATATGGTTAATACACTGATTATATAATTTCCTTTATTCAAACATGTTTATTTACTAGATTTGATTGATTCTGATTAAGGAAAATTGCCATATTCTACCTAGTCATTTTAAATCAAGAAGTACTATATATTTCTGTCTGTATCTGTCTTATTTTTTCAGATGAGAAATATTTGATATTTTTTTCTTGGTATATTGCTGGCTTGTTCATTTTTCAAGTTTACTTTGAAACAGAGGTGGAAGAACTTTTTATCTTAACATACCTGATTTCCAGATGGGTTAGCAACACAGCTAAAACATCCACTACAGAAAATATTGCAACAATTACATTCCTAATTGTTTCTTTATTTACAAATCTTTAATTATATTGTTAAGCAAATACCATAATGATTCCTCTCCTTGGTGGTCAGAGAAAAGGCTATTTTTGCTGGGGAGAAGAGGTGTAAAAAATCTAATTTTCCACTTTTATAAAAATTTTATTCACTGAGCTTTATTAGTCTGCTTTTATAGCGGCCACTAAGAGCGTTTTACAATGCATTTGCTATTGGAACATGCTTGATAATTCCCCAGCATGTATGGAGGTACAAAATAACACTTCCAACCTTTCAGACCAAACACTTGGGTAAACACCACAGATGCCAAATTTCTCTAGCAGGTGCTAAATTGCTGCTAGTGTATCACCTTGGGATGTGATGAAGATAAATGGAGCACTCTGAATTTTCCCAGTATTCCACAATTACTGGAACACCTGTGCTAAACGATGTGGTGCTAATACACCATAAACGTTCTTACAATGCTCGAAGGACCTTCTAGTTTCACATTTCAACTTGCTTAGCAGGGCCTTAAGTTAATGTGGATGTTGGAAGGGTTTCACCTATCCTTGACACTGCTCCTGTGCAGTGACATATCAGTGGAAGTTGCCTTTCTTCTTTCTCTGTCCAGTTTTTATTTCCTTATCTCCTTACCTCATTCCAATCCTTCCTTCCATCCCCTTTTGTCTCAGTTTTTGCTGTATGAGTATGTATGTCTCACTTTGCTTCAAATGAATTGTGTTCATCCATGTGCTTTAACATCAAAGACCTGGACCATTGTCGGCAGCACTGAATGCTGTTATCACCATAGTTCCAGCATGTCCATCTTTCAGCAAATTACCTTTGGCACATATAAGCCGTGACAGGCAATATGGAGGTTTTAAAGTTGACAATAATATGTCAAATGGAAATGCCTCTTAATATATTTGTGTTCACTGTGGCCCTGGAAGCAGTTTTTTTACTATTTGGATATATAATTTTTTTTTTACCAAATTTCAACATTAAAAAACAAACAGCTCTGTGTGCATGTATATCATTGTCTTTATGATAACATCCATAGTTATTGCCAATTAAGCTTCTGCTATTTCTGTTACAGACTATTCCTAACAGCTTTTTGGAGATACACTTCACATACCATGCAATAGCATATTTGAAAATGTATAATACAGTGCTTTCAGTATAGTCACAGGATTGGATAACTGTTACAGCCATCACACTTTAGAGAATTTTTGTCCCCTGAGAAGGAAACTTGCGCACACCCCACCAGTCGCTCCCAGTTCTCCTGCACTCAGCCTCCTCCAGCCCCAGACAGTGACTCCTCTGTTATGTCACTATACAGCTCTGTTCTTTTCTCTTTTCAGTATTTTAAAGATAATCTCTTTACTTTTTAACAAGTTTATGAACTTAAATGTGAATTTCTTTGTGTTTCCCACATGCAGTTTATAGCATTTTGTAATTCATGTCTTCGCATTTTTGTCGTTTTGCAAAAAGCTGTCTTGAATTTTTGTGTCTGCCCCACCTGCTTACTCTGTCTCTCTCTCTCTCTCTCTCTCTCTCTCTGTTTCTCTCTCTCTTACACTATATCCACTTTACCACCAGTGTTGGTATACCTTTACATAACTCACTTAGCAATTGAGGTGTCTACATTTTGTATAGATATTGTAACTGTATTTTATATTTCACATTTTAGCCATGAGATCTGTCTCATTCGAATGCTTCATTTCTATCAGGACTAGGAGCAGAAGTGGGAAAAGCAAGGGAAATTCTGAGAAACTGTTTGGCTTATTATGTCAGGGTCCGTTTTTAAGTATTTATTTGAATAACTTTCACAGAGTTTGCCATTTTCTCTGAAAAAAAAAAACACAGCGGGATCTCTATGAATCTAGAGCATATCCAGCTTTCGCCTCTACAGCTGTATCCTTTGCTTGTTCATTTAGCTAGTTTATCAGATCCTGATTAAAAATAAGGAGTCCTTGTGACTTTCCATAAAAAGTGAACTTTCAGAGAGGCATAAACTGCTTTACCACAATGACTTCCAATGCCTTTGACATTTCAATTTTTTTTTTTGATAATTGGGTTCAGAAGTCACCATCCAATCTTATCTAGGAAGTGATGATTCTTCAAAAATGATGATAAAAAGACAGAATTAAAGAAGCTTGGATAATTCCTGAATGTACACTGATACTCCAACCCCAACAATTTTAAACTCCAAAAATGTCATCCTGAATCCATAGGTATGGACAATAGAGACCCTAATATGCAGAACAATTGAAAAGCAATGTTTTTGTGTTATTAAAAACACTTTACTAATGAACTACTGTATCTGAAACTTGCACTGTGAATTTACTGTTTGGAATGAATAATGCTGAGATAGGAAGTTTCTTAGTAAAGGAAAACTCTTTTCTTCATATACCCACACAAACATAAAATGGTATAAAATGTTCATAAAAGTTTAATTGAATTTTTTGAGTAAGGTATGTATTGATGTTTGCTTGAAGGCAAACACTATTTTCTTTAGAAAATGAGTATATAAGGTCAATGCCATAGCCTCAAATTTAAATCATTTGATAAATAAGGAAACTTGGAGTTCGGTCCCCTCACCCAACCATTCACTCAACAAATGTTTATAGCAAGGCCTTATGACTCACATTTTAGCAGGCAATCTATTATGCCAAATTATTGTTTTCTGGGGTCATATAAATGTCTATGAGCAAACAAGTAGGGGACTGTAAGCTGAGTTGTCAGAGTAAACTGACAACTGTTCTGTATTTTATCATTACCGTGCTGCTTTTGAACCTGAAAAAAAGTCCATTTTCTGAATGAATTTCAATGGTTTAATCATGCTAAAGAATGAAATGAGTCAAAATAATCAACTCGAAGTTAAACATACTTAACTAAAAAGGTAACAAAAGTGACAAGAAGTCAAGGATTCAATTCTAGTCTGGGAAGTATGCCCAAGTTTTTAAATAAATGAATAATGGAAATATTTTCATAATAATCTTTCAATAGTGAGTTAGCTGTCAGTATATAATAGTGTTGAATAATTAAATTCCAATGGGTTTGTTTGCTAGGTGAGGCATATGATGTGAGTTACCAGAATGGCCAGGGAGCACCCCCAGGTACCTGCTTTGAGCCGCTTGCCTGGGTCAGGATAGAAGTTTCTGCACTGAGTGCTGCAGTTTCTTTCTGTGGAGTCTTTGCTCATTATATTAGTTAAACCAGTTCCTGCTACGAGAAGGTAGGGAAGTATATGCCAAAGAGACAGGATCTTAGTCTGGCCAAATAAGCAAAGTTGCCAGCTCACAGAACCCTGTCCAAATCTGATTCCTAGTTTTGTGCAATGGCTCAGGATGACATAAATACTGTTCTCATCATCTTCCTTTTCTCTCTACCAAGACCTCCTTAAACTCTTACTTACAGAGTGATTTAGTGTTCTCTCTCCCCACCTTCTTCCCTCCCTTCTCTTTCTCTCTTCCTCTCTCTCTCATTCTTCCCCCAACCCTCATACACACACACCCACATCACTTTTTCTCTCTTGTTGCGTTATAATTTAGCACATGACCTCAGATTCTCACTCTAGAATCCCTATGGAATAATATAATCAAAATTAGATACAATATTTCTAAACAAAGTAGATCCCATACAAGAAGGAATGTTTGGATGAGTGGAAGCATTAGGGTTCATATCTGTCTGTATACAACTTTACTATAAACATGTAAAGGCATAATAATTAAGTGTCAGACAGACCTGAGTTCCAATCACTGCACTGCAGCCTACTAGGTGGGTTGGTTTGAAGAAGTCCTCACAGACCCTAAATTTCATTAAATGCATTATAGGGAAAAACTGTACCATCAATCTTGTATAATCATTTTGAGAATGAAGAGTAATTGTGAATGAAATTGCCTCATGGATTGCTTGGAACAATGCAAATACATTTATTTAACTATCTCCAATTATTTTTAATATGAATATAAAAGTTCCTCATTGGAAATATAATGAAATTTTCTTTGGTGTTCTTTCTTAGCAGTGTGTAACTGAGGATACATTCTGTTTGGAAATCATTAAGATATAATAGTTAACATTTTTCTGTGGTCCAAGCAACTACTGACATGTAAACATATATATACATATAAATATATATTTATGTTTAATTCATAAATCATTATGACAGAAGGGTCTTATCTCAACACTTTAAGGAAAAGAAAGAAATATCATATGACCATATTGGTAGATGTAAAAAAATAGTTTGATAAACTACAATACATCCGTTTTAAACTCCTAGCCAATTAAGAATATAAAGGACCTACCTAATTTAATAAGGAGTATCTGTGAAAACTTAGAATGAACACTATGCTTAACGATGGATTATTGAAATTTCCTTATTAATATCTTAAAATTATACCTGTAGTGCAACTCATGTCCAACATTATAATATCGATTCTAGGTAGTATAATAATGAAAAAAGGAAATAAGAAGGGAAAAGGATTGGTAATGAAGACATAAAACTGTTGTTTTTATACATTATGATGATGTATATGCAAAAGTATCTAACAGAACCAGGGAGTTTTTCAATTTAATAAACATAAGTTCACTGTATACAAAGTCAAGGTAGAAAAATATATCTCTATGTATCAACAAATAATAGGAAAATTACTTTCCCTTTTTCTATATATTCTAGTAATGTTTTTTGTTTGTTTTTCTGTTTCTTTGTAGTCTAGGAATTTGAGGTTTTATCCTGGACATTTAAAATAATATATTGTAGAGATTTCCATTTCTGTCATAATCTTCATAATGGTATTAATTTTTGCTTGTTTTAGCAAGAAATTAACTTGGTAGGATTTAAACTCTCCAGTTCTTCTCTTGGGGTGAGTTGGCAGCTAAAATCTTTTTCTTCTTTGTATTCTAAATAGGCTGCTTGGATCTACTCTGTATGTGCACAGTTCCATCAGTCAGAGGGTTAGAGAAAGTTTCTATGCAGAACTATTTTTATGCAGTTACAATTGACATATAACATTATATTAGTTTCAGGTTATAGCATAATGATTCTATAATTGTATATATTGTGAAATGATCATCACAATGAAGTCTAGTTAACATCCATCACCGCATATACTTACATATTTTTTTCTTGTGATGAGAGCTTTTAAGATCTTCTCTCTTCTCAACTTTCAAATATGTAATGTAGTATTATTAATTATAATCAACATGCTTTATATTGCATTCCCAGGACTTATTTATTTTATAACTGGAAGTTTGCACCATTTGACTACCCATTTTTCCCACCCATTACCACTGTTAACCATCATTCTTTTCTCTGTTACCTGAGTTCAATTTTTTAATGTTTTTATGGATTTTTCTTTGATTTAACTTATAAGTGAGATCATACAGTATTTGTATTTATTTGACTTATTTCACTTAGCATAAAGCCCTCAAGATTCATTTGCATTGTCAAAAATGGCAGGATTTTTAAAATTCTTTATGCCAGAATAATATTCTATTTTGAGTGTGTTGTGTGTGTGTGTTTTTGAGTGTGACACATTTTCCTCATCCATTTAATCATCAGTGGATACTTGGATTGTTTTTATGTCTTGACTATTATAAATAATGCTGCAGTGGACATGGAGGTCCATATATCATTTTGAGTTAGTATCTTGCTTCCTTAGGATAAATACCCAGAAGTATAATTGCGGATAATATGGTAGTTCTATTTTTCTAAATTTTTGAAGAACCTCCACACTGTTTTCTAACAATTGACATTTCCATATATGCAGAATTTGATGCTCACCCTTTCCACTTATTTTCATTCCAGTATTTTCCTTCTCATTTTCTGCTGTGGGCTCACCCTATTCTGTATTCTGGTTTAACTCAATCAGCTCGTGTGGCCCTAAGTGTTGAGGGACATATGTAACACTGACTAAGGCACACCCTCATGGTTTTTAATAACCATAAAAGTATGCCATGTCATGCCTATTTCTTCTCTCAAGAGAATATTTCCAATAATTTCTGCCTGGATTTTGTGACTACATATCTCACAGATGTATAGTTTTTGTTGTTTATTGTCATTGTTGTTTTAAATACATAATTATTTGTCATTTGTGAGAAGGTTGATTTAAATTGAACCTCTGTGCCATTAGTGGAAGTAGAACATTTTCTATTAAAATTAAACATTTATAACCTATAACTGAATAATTTTACTCTCACTTATGTATGTGGTAAGAGTCCGTTACATGTACTGAGAGAGAAGAGCAGAAATGCTCATTGCAGTTAGATCTTATAGTTAAAATATATAAGCCATTCAAATTCAATTAACAATAGAATAAAGAAGTACATTCGGTTATATTCACACAATGGGATATTATACAGTAAGGGCAATGAAATAATCACAGCTACACAGAACAACATACGTGAATTTTTTAAAAAGATATTTTAATGAAAAAACTCAAGACACAAGAATGTATACTGTATAATTCCATTTATAAAACTTCAACTGTAGGGAAAAAAAGAAAATATGGTACTGTAACCAAGGATTTTGGTCTTTTTGGAGAAGTAGGATGGGACACTATGATTCTGAGTGGCCTGAGGGATGCCTCATTTTTGTATACGTTGTGATGGCTAATTGAAATCATGACGACAACTCAGTTTGTATCTGTGCACATTTCTTCTGTATGCTACATAAAAGTTAAAGATTAGTGAGAACTTTCAGAAACACAAAGAAAATGCTGCAATATTCTATAATAAATAGAAAATAGAAATAAAATTAAAATATTAAATAGAAATGGATTTCCCAAATGTATTGGTTAAAAAGCAAACATAGAGTAATGAGTGTGTATTATCGCATTGTTTAACAAATGTGTATATAAGTGGATAAGGAAGACCTTAAGTAATCCACACTGTGATATGTAAGATGGACATTAATTTTTTCCATATGCTTTCTTACCTCTTAAATATTATACAATATATTGAAAAATAGAAGTAAATATATTTAATAGTCCATGTGTACCAGAAAATGAGAATGGGAATGGGGTCATGAGACTATAGAGGGGTGGTAGCATTAGAAATTTCCTTGTGGTGATGGAAAGTCCTGTCTTAATTATAATGGGGATTACATGAACCTACTCATGGAATGAAAAAGCATACAACTTCACACACTCACACACTCATCCACATGCCAATGATGGTATGGAAAAAAGAGTGAAACCTGAATGAGGTGTGTAGTCTAGTTAACAGTATTGGACCAATGTAATTTTCCTCATTTTAGGTAAGATGTCACCATTGGGGAGAAACCTAGCAAAGGTTTCAGCGAACTCTACTCTTTACACAACTGACTTTAGTCTACAATTATTTCAAAATAAAACATTAATGACAAAGTCTTAACAATTTATCTACACTTTAAATTATGTATTTTCTATACATGCTGTTAAAGAATATATGTTCATTGCTGCATTATTTACAATAGCCAAGACCTGGAAACCCAGGAAACTATTTACAATAGCCAAGACCAAGTGCCCATCAGTAGATGAGTGGATAAAAAGGCTATAGTACATTTACACAATGAAATTCTAAGCATCAGTAAAAAAGAAGGAGCTCTTACCTTTCAGGGCAGTATGGATGGACCTGGAGATTATTACACTCAGTGAGATAAGCCAGTCAATGAAAGACAAATACTACATGACCTCACTTATGTGTGGAATGTAATTAACAAAATACTCTAACAAGCAAAATAGAAACAGAGGCATAGATACATGGAACAGACCAACAGCTGTTGGAAGGGAGGGGTGGGAATGGATGAAAGAAGGTGAAGGGATATGCAAAACGACATAGATGCTTGACCCATGACCATGGACAACAGTGTGCGGGCTACCTGAGAGAGTCGGGGACACTAAGTGGAGGTGGGCAAAGGGGGAAAAAGTGGGGATAACTGTAATAGCATAAACAAGAAAAATGATTTAAAAATATATGATGACATTCAATTATCTTAAGCCTTGGCATAAGCAAATGACAATATTGATTTTATGATATGAGAAATAAATGATGTAGAAAATTAAAGTCAGTTAACAAAAAATCATGGGCCATTTTTTAAAGGAAAAAAATATGTTGGATTAGAAGCCCAAGAGTAGTATTGTTTTCTATCCTCTATTAAGTAAAGTTTTTCCTTCTGCTTCACACATGACATTGAGATTTACTCGAGAGCAATTGTGATACTTTATAAAATGTGAAGGAGCCCTGGCTGGTGTGGCTCAGTAGATTGAGTACCAGCTTGCGAACCAAAGGGTCACTGGTTCGATCCCCAGTCAGGGCACATGCCTGGGTTGCAAACCAGGTCCCAGGTTGCGGGAGCATGAGAGGCAACCATACACTGATGTTTCTCTCCCTCTCTTTATCCCTCCCTTCCCCTCTGTCTATAAATAAATAAAGATTTTTTTTTAATGTGAAGGAGCATATTATAATAAGAATTATACTTGTCATTAATAAACTATCAAAAAATTATGATACACAATGGAACACTACACTGCAGAAAGGAAGAAGGAGCTCCTACCCTTCGCGACAGCATGGATGGAACTAGAGAGCATTATGCTGAGTGAAATAAGCCAGGTGGTGAAAGAAAAGTACCACACGATCTCACCTATAAGTGGAACCTAATCAACAAAACAAACAAGCAAGCAAAATATAACCAGAGATATCGAAATAAAGAACAAACTGACAGTAACCAGAGGGGATGGGGGAGGGGGATAACATGGGAAAGAAGGGGAGGAGTGGTCAAGGAACATGCATAAAGGACACAAGGACAAAGCCAAAGTGGGGTAGGATCGAGAGTGGGAAGTAGTGATGTGTGGGGAGAGGGGGATTGGTGGGGGGAAAATGGAGAAACTACTTGAACAATAAAAATAAATAAATAAACAAACAATAAAAACCCACACACAAAAGAATTATATGGAAATAAATAGATTGAAAGAGTGTAACAAAAATCTTTAAATACACTTAAAAGCCCACTATTGTTTAATAATAAAATTAAGTGACTGTTATATACATAATTCAAATCATTATGTTAAATAAAAAGCTCTATTGATTTCAACTTTCTGGATCCTCTTAGGAAAACAAAAACCCTAATTCTGATATGTCTTACACTTATACATTTATAAAATATAATTATTACTGGCTTTATCTTTTTTTCCTAGAGCAATATTAATATCTATGTGGTGATTACAAAACTGTTTTTGCTTTTTTATCCACTCATCCATTGATGGGCACTTAGGTTGCTTCCCTACACTGGCTATTGTAAATAATGCTGCAATGAACATAGGGGTGCATGTACTTTTCAATTGCTGTTTTGAGTTTTTTCAGATAAATACCCAGAAGTGATATCACTGGGTCACAAAGCAGTTCCATTTTTATTTTTTTGAGAAACCTCCATGTTGTTTTCTAGAATGGCTGCACCAACCTGCATTCTCACCAACAGTGCACAAGACTTTTCTCCACATCCTCACCAACTCTTGTCATTTGTGGATTTATTGATAGCCATTCTGACAGGTGTGAGGTATCTTGTTGTGATTTTATTGGCGTTTCTCTGATAATTAGTGATGGTAATCATCTTTTCATATGCTTATTGGCTATCTGTAAGTCCTCTTTGGAGAAGTGTGTATCCAGGAGGTCCTCAGCCCATATTTAAATTGAGTCATTTGGGGTTTTTTTGCTGTTGAGTAGAATAAATTATTGATAATTTTGGATATTAGCCTATTATCAGATAGATTCTTCATCAATATCTTCTTCCATTCAGTAGTTTTCTTCTTTTGTTGATGGTTTCCTGTGATACATACATGCAGTGGAATATTACTTGGCCCTTAAAAGAATAAAATCTTGCCATTTATGACAACATAGATGGACCTAAAGGGTCTTATGCTTAGTGAAGTAAGTCAGTCATAAAAATGCAAATACCATATGATTTCACTTATATGTGGACCTAATGAAAACAAACAAACAAACAAACAAAATAGAAACGGATTCATAGATGCAGAGAACAGACTGACAGCTGTCAGAGGTGTGGGCAACCTAGGGAGTTGGATGAAAAAGGAAGGGATTAAGAAAAAACACAAAAAACAAAAACCTCATAGACACAGACAATTAGACAACAGTATGATGATTACCAGAGGGAAAGAGGGGTGGTGGGAGGTATAAGAGGGCAAAGGGGACATGCCTGGCAATGGAAGGAGACTTGACTTTGGGTAGTGAACACACAATTCAAAATATGAAGGATATATCCTAGAATTGTACACTTGAAACCTATATTATTTTATTAACCAATGTCACCATAATAAGTTCAAAAAAATTCTAAATAAATATTTATTATTATTTATTATAACTTTAATTCTTTAAATTATACAATTCTGAGATAAAGAGGCCTGTATATTACATTCTTCTGCTGAAATAAAAACAATAGATAACAAGCTTTTTTTTTCCAACATTTGTCCTAAGGGATACATTTTCAAATATCTTTGACATGAATATAATATTTACTGATTTAAGAAACACTCATTTGTAGTCTTAGAATACATAAAACTATATTTTCACAGTTTTACATAAATGTATCAAGTTCAAGTTATGTGTTAGGTTAAATGAAACCTTTCTTTGGTAATGCTTAATATGCAGTTTAATTGTCATGAGTAGGAGGAAATTTGATGGATGTTTATTACACTTTTTAAAAAGATGTTTTAATCTAAATCATTCTTATTACCTCAAAACTCTTACAATTAAGTTATATACAAAGTTTTAGTAATTAATATTCTCCTTTTACAATTTGGCTTTCATTTTCTCTTAGGAAACAATTTACTAAATCAGATGAATTATCAAATTGCTTGCTTTAAACACTGTCAGTGCCTGACTTCTCCAGTGTATTTGCACACACGCATATGAAAAAAGCTGTAGGCTGTTTGGAAAATCTGATATGGTATATTGAGTTCTATGAATTTTATTTTATTGTCCTGTGTTATTTATAGTAGCAGCATTCTTTTTCCATGTAAAAGAATTAAAAGTTAATATCTCAGTTCTTTCACTTCCAGGAAGAAGTGGTATATGTTCGTTTCCCTATTCCTCCTGCTAAGTATACTTAAAAAACCCTAGATATTATTTTTGGTGTCAACAAAAAGCAACAATGAATTTATTCAACTAATATGTTTTATTAAATTATATTAAAATATAGATTCATATGCAATTATAAGAATAACACATAAAGATACTATTTACCCTGTATCCAATGATAATATTTGTAAAACTATGTATGGTACAACCAGGATAATAACATCTATAATAGTCACTGATTTATTATTCAGATTTTCTCAATTTTACTTTTATTTGAGTGTGTGTGTGTGTGTGTTTAGTTGTATACAAATGAACCCACTACTACGATCAAGATACTGAACAGTTCAGTTGTCCCAAAGATCCCTCATATTTCCTTTTTATAATTATAATCATCAATCATCTCCCTCTTTTTCCTACCTGGACCCTAAGTCTTGGCAATCTCTAATCTGTCATCCATTTCATATGAAATTTCATCATTTCATAATGTTATATAAATTGAATCATACAGTAGTGACCTTTGAGATTGGCTTTTTTCATTCAACATAATTCCTGAATATTCATTCAAGTGGTGATATGTATGATTTCTCTTCATTGCTTTGTAATATGCCCTGCTGTGTATGTAACTACTGAAGGCCATCTGGGTCCTTTCCAGTTTAGGGCTATTAAAATAAAGTCGCTATGAGCATTTGTGAATATGTTTGATTACACTACTCTGGGGAAAATGCCCGGTGTACAGTTGATGAGTCACATGATAGATAATTTCATGTTTATTTTGTGTAAACTGCCCAACTGTCTTCCAGGGTAGCTGTACAATTGTGCATCCCCAGCACAATCGATGGAGTGACTCAGTTCTCTGCATCCCTGACAGTATGTAGTGGTGTCAGTTTTTGTTTCCTTTTTTCTTTTTTTTTAAACTTTAGCTCCTCTGATAGTTGTGTAGTGATTATTGTCATTTTAATATGTATTTCCTTGATGGTGTTTATATTTTCAAGTCTATGATCCATTTTGAGTTAAATTTTATGTAAGTTTGTGGGGTTTGGGTCAAGGTTTTTTGTTTTTGTTTTTCCTATGGAAGTCTAACTGCCCCAACAATACTTGTTGAATAGACTGTACTTTAAGCTCCATTAAATCGATTCTGAATATTTGTGAAAAATTACATGAGAATATTTGTGGGAGTCCATATCTGGGTTCTTCATTCTGCAAAAGTTTTAATGGTTTAAGAAGTGAACAAGGTGTAAAGGATACTGAGGTGAATCAATCATTATCAAGGTGTTACAGGGACTGGGGCCTTAACCAGATGTGAGAGAATGAAAAGCGACTGAGCTTGAAACCTGTATCAGTGAATTTGGGGGCACAATGTAGGGAGGAGAAAATTCTGTGTAAGAAGAGTTTTGAGAAAGGGCACTAAAGAATAGGCTTAAAAAGAATAATGAGTAATTAGACAAGGAGGGAAAGCATTTCAGGTATGAGAAGGAGCTAATATTTATAGAGGCTTTAAATATGCAAATATACAGAGGTGTGAACTGATCTGGAGCATTTGGAGAGCTGCAGATCATGCAGCATGACCTAAGTAAGCATAAGGTCCCAGAGGACCTGATGAGAGATGAGGCTGGAAGCATTATGAAAACCATGGAAGACCTTTTTAACATTCTAAGGACCTTGGCAAAAGGAAGATACAAAATGATTTTAAGATAGTGACATATGAGTACAAAAGAAACTATTATAGGCTTTATATTTCTTTCTTAAAAATCAATTATGCCATATATTTGTATTAGCCCCTGCACTTTCTCTTTCAATTCTTATAAATGGATTTCTCTAGCTCCTGCACTTTTTGACTCAGTTCATACAAATGGAATTCTGCCCATAGCCATAAAAATAAAGGCCTTAAAAAGTACAAATAAGGAAAGAAAGGGCTATTGATTCAAGTGCCAAAGGACAAGGAATCTTAAAACTGCAGCCAGTTAACAGAATATTGAAGATAAAATTAGACTCTAAAAGCATTTACAGAAATGAAGTTCTCTTCTGTGTTCAGCAACCATGCAATTGTCCTGGTGAGGTTGTTGTATGGCCCCATTTTCTGGTGTGTGGATTAACATGTCTTCTCTGTAACTTGATTTATGTTCTTGGCTACAACATTAACCCATCTTCGTGGATGTGAGTAATCAAGCTGATGCAAGTAACTTTAGAAAGTTTCTTTTGAATACTCTTAGGGCTCTATTTTTCCCTCATTGTGCTGGAAGTTACATTATTTATTTGTGTTAGATCACTTATCATAAATACAAAGTTTATTCTAAAATATGTTTCAATAAAATATTCAATTTACATAATTCTATGTGTATACTGAGGCTTTGCGAAGCATAAAAAGAGGTGAATATAATGGAACCGATCATGGCCAAAATCTATTTAACAAAAATACCACCAACATGTGCAAAAAATATACAAATATTAAAAAATGGGATGATAAACCTTAGAATAAAATTAAGAGTTTCCTGGACAATTTCCATGATTATCAGGAGATAAATTAACATGGAGTGATAGCTATAAAAATATACATAAATATATAAAAATATATATAAATATATATATAAAATATATAGAATTCTAGTTACCTCAAGGTGATGTTTCAGTGTAGTAATCTATACACCAGTGATTCATTTCTTTCTTGTTAGTATTGGGGTAAAAATCACACTGGGCAATATGACTAAAATACATGGCATTTAGTGGCTACTAAATTAGATGTAACTTTGGTTAAAGTAAATATCTGATACCTGGATTCTGGATTTCCATTCTCACATTACTACCTCTTCCCTTTTAGTTTTCAGGCATACTCAAGGGCAGCAACTTGAAAAGTTTATTCTATATTTCACCTCATTTTAGGCTTTCGATCTTCTCCCAGCTTGGCTCCGTCATCACTGGACTCTGATGACACACACTGTTGTGGTTTACCTCCTCATGTAGCTTCTCCTCCTTACTATGTTCTACGGGACCACCTTCCCCTAGCTGCCCTTCCTATCTTAGCACCTCTTACAACTGTATTCCTGGACAATTTTTCTTCTCACTCCACTCTCTCTCTCAGTAGGCAATTTCATATATTCTCAATATATTAATTATCATATTAAATACTCTGATAGTGATATTCTAGTTCCTGAGCTCGAAAGGCATATATCCAACTGTTAATAAGCATATAAGAGATGATAGTTTTAAATAATCCCATTGACAACTTGAACAGAATTTTTCATGTACTAGCTGCTGCAGTGTCGTATGGGTAAAATCGATAACAACAACAGTTTTGTAAAAATTAGATTCTTGGAACAAAGATATAACTATTAATAATCTCCTGAGTGCATTCTATGGCCCCCAAAGTAGCTATGTCTGTTGTTGTTTAAGCTAAAGAAATGGAGATGTAGGCATGATGATCGCAGTTAAGAAATCCTCAGGGAATCGGTTTAACTTCGTGAAACTATCGTATGGTCGGTCAGGTTTTAAAAACATTTTTTATTGCTGGTAGCACACATACATAAAAGTGCACACATCCTCAGCCACATCAGGGACATCTATGTGTAAGCTTTTCTCAGTTAAGGAAATACAGTATTTTTAGCATCCATACGCTTCTTGCTATCTCACTACTATTACCTTTCTTCCTGTTACTGGTTTTAAAAGCAGCAAATGAGCGTCAGACTTGCGGCAGCAGTCAGGGAATGCTCAGGCAATTGGTTTCAGACTTCCGTGCCCCGCACATAGGCCATCATTAGTTCCAATATGCCGAATGCACGACACCATGATAGGTTCAGGCTCAGTGGAGAAAAAAAAGTAAGTTGGGAAACGGGGCTATAGTTTGTCCTCATCAAAATATATGATCCTTCCGCTTGCGAAGGTATATGTAGCAGCGAGGACAAATAAAATAAATTACTGGGTCTCCATAGATTTCCGTGTCTGTCAGCTAAGGAGCCAGCAGGTAGAGTAATGATTTGGGACACGCTGTTCCTAATGAGAACCCTGAGGTCGTCTCGTGAATTCTTCCGCTCTAAGTGCCCAGCGTAGTCTGCAAAGGCCTCAAACATGTAACTCATTAGAAAGTTTCAATTAAAATTTGGCTCTGGGGAATGATGCATATTAAAACCAAATTTTTTAAGTTGCAGTTGATTTTGAAATACTTCTGTTGCTGAAACTATATGCTCGAAAGAAAAGCACAATAAATGGTCACCTGCCTTTTTTTGTGAGGCTTGTTTCATCAATACGATAAAGTATATTTTTATGTTTCCTAGTCAGGAAAAATAAACATTGTATTAAGCCCCGTAGGCCATTCCATTCTACTGCATACTTGGTAACACTTTGTTTACATTTAAGCACAAGTCAAAATCTGATTATGAAGCTCTTAATGAGGCAAGTTTACCACTAGGTCACAGGTGGTGCTTGAAGGACTAGAGACTTGAGAGGTTGTATATGTGCCCCAGAGCAATCAGAAAAGCCTGGCCTGACAGTGTCCTCATAGAGAAAAAAAGATGTCAGTATCCCGTGTGGGAGAAAATTATACAAATGCAGGAAAAAAAAATCTCAATTTCACAGAAGTCTGGACTCTTCACTGTTTATATAATACAAATCTTCATCATGGTGACAAAAGCCTTTTAAATTTTTTAATGAAAACTCTCTTCCCATCTTAACTGCCATTGTACTTCTATACCCAAGGAGCACATTAACCATACAAACCCGGGCTGTGCTTCCTGTAATCTCTACATCATGGCAAACATGGGGTGATTTTTGAGTATATAGCTGCAGTGGTTAAACTTTATTGAACAAGCATTAGGAAATATTTAAAAATTCGGACATAAAACTGTGCAATAATTTTGTGTTTAAGGAAGATTCATAGAAAATATTTGCAAGTTAACTGTATATTATCTATCTGACTAATTTTACTGATGAGAAACTGAGGATTGTATATGTGCTTTGGCGATATGTGTAAAAATTCTATAAGAGAAACGCAAAACTTGTGAACCTAATAAAATAAAATTCCTGGCCCTTATAGAACATAATAAAGTGATGTACATATAATATATAGATAAAACATGGTACATAAAGTTTTTCTTGCATGGCATAGTCAAACCATGCAACAACATCTGTAACAGTCCATGTACTCTTTCCAGACTTGCTAAATTAGAACCCCTGCAAAACGCATTTTCAAGAAGATTTGTATTGCACAACAATGGAGGGATACTTAGAACGTGTTTTGGAAGAGCTTTGTTATTGGGACTAGTTATACACACTTCCCAAATCATTTACTTCGTTTATTAAAATAGAAAATAACAGTAAGAATTCAACATTACACATTTTACTTGCACTTGATTCCTATATGCTTGATGGAGAGAAGTTGGTGATGACCTTCAAAAATATTCAATCAGCTCTTTTATCTTGATATAAATAGTTTGGAAGTGACCAATTTGATGGTTAAGGATCAAAATGAATTAGGAGAGGTAAACTATGTACATTTTCTTTATTAAAATGAACACTATGCAAATATTCCATCTGTCTTTTATTTTAGTTGAATTAGCCAATGATTGCTTTTCCAGCATCTTAATGAACACTTTTTTTTTTTATTAAATGTATTGGGGCGAAATTAGTTAATAACATCATACAGGTTTCCAGTGTACATTTCTATGACACATGATCTTTATATGGCATTGTTTGTCCACTATCCAAAGTCAAATAATCTTCTGTCATCAAATATTTGGCCCCTTATACCCCCCCCACCACTCCCCTTTCCTCTGATAGCCATCATACTGTTGTCTGTGTCTATGAGTTTCAATTTTACATCCCAAATATGAGTGAAATCATATGGTTCTTAGCTTTTTCTGACCAACTCATTTTGCTTAGGAAAATATTCTCAAGGTCCATCAATGTTGTTGCAAATGGCAGTATTTAATCTTTTCTTATGACTGAGTAGTATCCTATAAGATATATGTACCACATCTTCTTTATCCAGTCCTCTTTCAAAGGGTACTTTGGCTCTCTTCATGTCTTGGCCACCATAAATCATGCTGTAATGAACATAGGGGTGCATATATCTTTTCAAATAAATGTGTTTGAGTTTCTCGTGTAGGTACTTAGGAGAGGGATTGAGAGTCATTTTTTTCCTTTATAATTCTCCATAGTTCTTATTAGTATTTAAGGAAGAATTATTCTTTTAAAACTCCAGTTGTACAGACATGAATTACTGCTCTATAACAAACTGAAAACAGACCATCATTTATAAAAAAAATAACTTATTTAATATTTATTTTTCTTTTTTATCTCCACTGTCCCATCTTTTATGTCTCACAAAGCACTTTTCTAGCACATGGTTCTTATTCCTTTTTAAATCAGTCACTCCTTAATTATCAAGCATTACTGATATATTACTCTTTGGGAGATTTTGCACGGGTATCTGCATAAGTCTTTGACATTCTGTTGGAAATAACCCTTAGTCACCACCTCAACTTCCCTTGATTGGCGCCCTCATTCTATTAGAGCTGTTTTCTTCTTCTCATCCAAAAGCTACAAGTGATATGCCCTGGGGATGCCAGGACCTCCTCCTTGCTATTTGGCCAAACGGCTGCATAGTCAGAAGTTCAAGCTTTACCCACATTTGTCTGAATTTAGATGAAACAGCACACCACAGAATATGAAATCTGACATTCTGAAGACCTCCAAATGAGACACGTGCTGGCATTCAGAATAGAAGAAGAATCATCTCCCTAGGGGTTGCACTTGGACCAATAGGCATAAGAAGACAAATTCTCTCTCTCTCTTCTTTTCCCGTAGACAATACCAAAGGCTCGTTCATCTTTCTTATCCAATTAAATAATCCCTGTGTGTACAGTGAGTGAATCTTCCAATCAACCATATCTCTCATTGCTCTTAGTCATTAAGTGGTAGCAAGACTGTAATGTATCATATTCTAATGCTTCCTGTATTTTTTTCCTCACACCTTAGGCCTGTGTGTTTAGCACTAAACTGTGAACATTTAACATACTATCTAGCGCACACTAAGTAATTCCTGTCACTGACAATTTTCTCAACACTATACTACAATCTGTATTATTTATTTTATATTTATATAAGGTCTTTCATGGTATTAAAACCCCATTGTTCATACCCCTATAGAAATCAGTGTTGCCGGAAAAATAAAATAAAATCAAAACAGCTCACCCTGGGTCATAGTGAACATCTCGTACTGTACAACAGTGACGGTCAAAATAATTTTGGGAAAAAAAAAAAACAACCAACAACAACTTGAATCTTGGGGGATATTTAACGATCTGATTTAGAAAGGGTGTACCAAACCAAACCTAAGGGCTTAGAGCAAGCTCTGTGTTTTCTTTCCTCTTCTGCATCATGCTGCCATGTGGAAGAGGAAAGGGCAAAAGGCACAGTGGTAGCTGAGTCATAGAGGGGCCAATGAATTCCATCAGCTGAATTATCAGCCTTCCTCGGCCTTTTAATGAACTGTAACAACTGTGCAATGAATCAATTGACTGCGGGGAGAGGATGCCCTGGGGGTGAGCGGCAGAGCCTGTGAGAATGAAATCTCTTAAATGAAGTGAAAGCTGTCTTCAAAGCCTATTAATAATTTGAAGACATAACAGTGCAAAAGAATCAGAAAATAACTTCATGACTGAAGTAAGTTTTATAATCGGGGCACAAGCAATATTTGAGATTTAAGAAAAGGTGTGTTTTTCTGATTTGCTTGTATATATTTAGCAAAACAGTAATTAGAAAGTATAGCTTAGGAAATAATTCTTTACAAAGTATTATGAAAAGGACAAAAAATAGTATTTCTGAGTATTATGCAAGGTACTTTGCCTAAATCACTTCACAGATCTACTTAATACCCCATCAGGTGGATATGACTTGCCATTTAGGAGCATTAATAAGTTTCACATTTTATTTCCTTTTTAAAAGTTTATTTTAAAAACATGACGGGGGGCCAAGGGAGTTAGGGAGAAAACAAATTGCTTTCCATTGAAAGAAGCAGTTTCACGGAGGCTGAGGTTGGGGGAGGGTATAGAGCTTTATACAAATATAATTTTATAGGTTTTGTTGCACTATATTTTGTTTTTTATTAACAATTTTTTTTTTGTGGCCTTTTAGTTTTTGCTATCTTGTATGGCTACCTCAGCACTGAAGGATCTCGATTTTGAAAGAAAACATGTGAGGCAGAGAATGAGCTTGAGAGTGTGAGCCGGCCGGCACCAACCCCCCAGCCACTCACGGAGAGGGCTTCTTCGCAGCACCCCCATGGTGGCCCTTGCTCTCTTGCCTAACAAACGGAAGAAAAAGAAAAAAAGCCCCCAAACAAGAAGTTCGCATTCATTCGATCATTCAGTCTGCAGCTGTCCCTGCTGTGTGGTTGGAGGCTGGGGCCCTCCAGGGCCTTGGGTCTGTCCATAGCAAGTAGCTTGCTGCCGGTAGTATTCCGACAAGGTGGCACATTCCACCCTTAAAAATAGAGCGGTAGGGGGAAAATGGAGACAACTTGTACGGTAAACGGAGGCAGTCTGGCTTGCTCACCCAGATGTCTGGGGAACTCTGATACGTAGTGTTCTCATCGGCTTGAGACTGGGGCCCCATTAGTACTCCCACTGCCCTGAATGGGCCCGCATGCGCAGAATCACTCTGTGTTATGCATTTTCTGGCTTCCTGCTGGCTTTATCTTTCTTCAGTATTTAAGGGGGTAGGGGCTCCCTGCTGGGACACAGAAGAGGGAGGGTACAGGTGACGTGCAGTGGGCCTTGCAGTGGGCCGCGCAGGGACATACAGCTTGCTGCGCGCTTGGATCTCCCACCCTTGAGTAAAGGCACCTCAGGCCTCCCCATGGCTCCGCAGCTTTTCTTCCTTCTGCACGAATCCCGCGAGCCTGTCTGGCCTTGAAAGCTCGCAACACACAACTGTACTTGAACAACAATAAAAATAAGAAGGAAGGGACGGGTGGAGGGAGGAAGGAAGGGAGGAAGGAAGGAAGGAAGGAAGGAAGGAAGGAAGGAAGGAAGGAAGGAAGGAAGGGAGGGAGGGAGGGAGGGAGGGAGGAAAAAGAAAGCAAACCTGGATTCAATACTACATTTGTGTGAGTCCAACACTCACTTTATTTGCCCTTACGTCCCATAGCTTCGGCTTCTGGTTTCCGCCTTCCTTACAATACTAAACATATTTGCTAAGATTGGACTGAATTTTAAGTAAGATTATTTTAATATTTTTTAAATATTGATTTTAGAGAGAGGAAGGGGAGAGGGAGAAAGACAAAGGCATAGATTTGTTGTTCTACTTATTTATGCATTCATTGGTTGCTTCTTGCATATTTAAAAAAAAGTGTAGTTAAGGATCTCTTTGACTATTGCTAAGTAACTCTTCCATTTCCATTGAAATAATTAATTCCTCCTAAATAGGAATTAAGCAGAATTTAAAGAAACATATTACAGGTCTAGAAATTTACTGGATAGCTTATATTTCTACAACTAGAAAATAGAGTTCTAAATGACAACATTCTTTACTATTTTATCCCTTTCTGAGATACGGCATGTGGCTCTTCAGAACCACAGAGGTGAGAACAGCACGCATTTACCACTTTGAGACTCAACCCCTGTGAGTTATCTCATTCAATTTTATGCCCTGAAATAGCAAATATTATCTTTTTGGCTTCCAATTTGTATCTCCAACAGGGCGAATGCTTGTGAGGCCACATGATTTTTCTAATTATTATTGGAAAACAGAAAGTTATATGATTATTATAAATTGTCAACATGATCTTAATTTAGTAATAAAAATGTTTTATCTATGTAATAAAAACAAACAAACAAACTGAACATTTTCTCCCTTCCAGCAAAATCCTGCTGCAGGCTACATTACTTACTATTTGACAGTATATCCTGTCAATTAATAAGGGTATAAATAGTATCCTCACTAGTTAAGTATATAATTATATGTTAGTAAGTATATAATATATTTTTATCTTTCCATTCTTATTATTTATGGGAAAATGAGTAGGAAGTAGGGGTCAGGAGGGGCATGAAATGTTTTTATTAATATTGTTGAACAATGCTGTTACCATGTCTGGATTTAGAAATTGTTTAAATATTACCGTTTCCTAAATGGGAAATTTTATTGATACTTTGGAGAACAACCATGATCTCTAAACACACACACAGACACACACACACACACACACAGTCTTGTGTCAACCAATTCAGTCCAATCCTGCAATTGCTTGTGCCATTCTCACAGCCATGCCCTCAATAGGCATCTTTTCCTGATAATTTGCATGTCACTCTCGAGGTAGATCTGCATGAATAGGTAGCTCACTGTCCCATATGGGCCATAGCTGACCCACAAGAGCCACTCAAACTTTCTCTTCCTGAGGCATCTCTGGGTATGGAGGTGAATCCAAAGCAGTAGCTGCCCCTTCTTGCTCTGGCACCAAAACAGATAGGAAGCCCATTTCTCATTCTATAGATTTCCCAAGGAAGCTTAAAATACCTACTTGGTGTGTCTTTCCTAATTGCAGGGCAGTATATTAAACTCACTAAATAATTTCATTAAATCTTGGATGAAGGGTGGGGCTTAGTGTACAAAAACAACTTTCTCCAAATCTCTTTCAACAACGTTCTCACTTTCCAGACACATGATGTAAAACTTCATGAAGGTAAATAAGCTGAATAGTTCTCATATACTTTTTTTTGCAGCCCTTAGAAAGGTTTGCTTCAAAAGTTGCTTTGGTATTTTATATCTGCTGAATATTTTTATTTCATTCAAATTATAAACTTTAACATTCTATTGTGATATAATAAGCCTACCTAATGTCTCCATTTGGGTAATGTTATGCATGTTCAAATTAATATTAATACCAAGAGATTTCCACTTAGCCTTTCTTTCTTGTATCAGTAAATGGCATGCCCATCCATCTAACTGTGAAACAAATTACTTGGGATGTAGTCTGTATTCCTTCACCCTGTTACCCACCCTCATATGTAACCTATCAAAGGTTCTTATTCAGACTACCCCAGAAAGACAACGATGTCTGTCCGCTCCTCCATTCCCACCGCTTCTACCTTAACCCGCTTTCACTGCTGACTAGACGACTACAATAACCTTTTCACTGATTTTCCCTGCCTCTCTTCTTGGTACAGCCAGCCTGTCCCCTTATAATTGCCTTACATCGTAGAATAGACTTTAAAAATAGCCCAGATTATATCATTTCTCTGTTTAAAAACTTTTCATGCCTTTCCATCACCCTTGTGGGACAGCATAATAAAATAAAAATTGAAAATGCCTTTTATGACTAAATACACATACACTTCCTCAGTCTCATTTTCAACATTCTAATAATACTAGCTCCTTTTCACCTCCGTAAGATGTTAAATTACCTTTATCTTAGAGCCTTTCACCTGTCCTTCTGTCATCCTGTGCCTTTTTCACCTGGCTCGCTATGAGGCTGACCCCCATTAATCATTCAAGTCTTAGCTCAGTGACACCACTTCCAAGAGGCCTCCTCTGATTATCTAAAACAAAAATAATTTATCTCTATTGTGTTACTCCAGTTTCTTTATCCTTTATGAAAACTATTACCCTTGTGAGGAATCATGTGTAATTTTGGTTTACTTTTTATTGCTTTTTCTCCTCACAAGTCAGTTAAGTTAGGCCCTCAAAGAAAAAAAAATTGTTCTCGTTTACTGTTTCCAACTGTATACACATACGATTGACCTACATTTTAAAGCTTTTTTTCTTTTTTCAAAAATATTTTCTAAGTATACTTTTAGATCCTTATTATTTTTAAAAATTGCATTCATTTAATTTATTTATTTATGCATTTACAGGCCTATAATGATCTTGTATTGCTTAATAGGTATCATACTAAGCATTTTCTGTACAAAATAATTTGATTAGGTGTTATGATAATGATACACAGATAATATGACAACCATGAGTATACATGCAAATGGTAGCGGGGTGGGAGAGAAAATAAAACTTCCTGGAGGTGGTGAACCAGAACTGACTTTTTTGAGAATGAGCATCCAAACAAGGATTGGTTAAAAGCATTCGAAGCAAAACAAAAACAAAACAAAACAAAAACCCCACAAAAACACACCAAAAGAACCCCAAAACAACAACAACAAAAAAAAACACCACCTTATACAAAGGCTTAGGCATGAATAGCTGAATAAAAGAATATAGATATATCACTATGAAAGGGGATACTATGATAATAGCAAGTTATGGCACAAAATGCATTTTAAAGACATTGAACTTAAAATTACAAACATGATAAATTATGGAAAGTCTAAATGAAAATTACATCTGATCACATTTACCTTTCAAAAAGATCTAACCTTGATGCATATGGAGAACTCGCAGGAAACGTCCACAACCTTAAAGCAAGGGAGTTTTAGTAATCTAAGTATAAAAGGATAAAGACACCAACTAATATGTGGACAAGGATATAGATTGATTCAAGGTGGAATTCTAATGATAAAAATTTTTAAATGAGGTGACCGATGGCTATTAGAGTAAGGAAAAGGTCAAGGATGATTCATTGGTTTCTGGTTAGACAGCAGAAAGACTAACTATGAAAAGAAAAATGTGTTTATAATTTCAGTTTTATCAGGTTTATTTTGAAATGCCTGAGAGGTTTCATGATTGAGATTTGTACTAGGTAGTAATATTCCACCGTATGGATACACCAAAGCTTTTTTATCCAGTCCTCCATTGTGAATAACACTGCAATGAACACATGATATATATAGTTTTTCAAATTAGGGTTTTGGGTTTCTTTGGTTATATAGCCTGAAGTTGAATAGCTGGGTTAAAAGGCAGTTCTGTTTTTTAACTTTCTGAGGACACTCCCTACTGTTTTCCACAGTGGCTGTACCGATCTGCATGACCACCAACAGTTCACAAGAGTTCCTTTTTCTTCACATCCTTGTCAGTACTTGTCATTTGTGGGTATATTGATGATAGCCATTCTGAGACGTGTGAAGCGACATCTAATTATGCTTTTCATTGGCATTTCTCTGACTGTAATTGACATTGAGCATCTTTTCAAATGTCTATTAGCCATCTGCATGTCCTCTTTGAAGAAGTGTCTATTCATGTTCTCTGCCCAGTTTTAATTGGATGTTTTTTGATGTTGAATAATATGAGTTCTTTGTAAATTGTGGATATTAACCCCCATATCAGTTATGTCATCTACTTACATTTGGTAGGATGTCTTTTTGTTTTGTTGATGGTTCTCTTTGCTGTACAAAACCTTTTTAGTTTGATGTAGTCCCATTTGTTTATTTTTGCTATTGTTTCCCTTGACTGAGTTGTATAAAAAAATAATCGCTAAAAGAAATGCCAAGATTTTACTACCCATATTTTCTCCCAAGAGATTTATAGTTTAGGGTCTTACATTTAAGACTTTAATCCATTTTGAACTTGTTCTTGTGTATGTTTTAAGAAGGTGGTCTAGTTTTGTCTTTTGCATGCATCTGTCCAACTTTCCCAGCATTTGTTGAATAAACTGTCTTTAACCAATATAGTATGTTTTTGTCTCCTTTGTCAAATATTAATTGATCATATGGGTATGGGTTTATTTCTGGGCTCTCTATTGTGTTCCATTGAGCTACGTATCTGCTTTTCTACCAGTACCATGTTGGTTTGATTACTATGGCCTAGTACTATAGTTTGATGTCAGGTAACATGATACCTCCAACTTCGTTCTTTCTTGAAATTGCTCAGCCTACTTGGGGTCTTTTGTGGTTCCATATAAATTTTTGGATTATTTACTCTAGCTCTGTGTAATACAGCATTGGTATTTTGATAGGGATTGCATTGAATTTATACATTGCTTTGGGTAGTTGAACACTTTAATGATAATAATTCTTCCTATTCATATCACAGTGTGTGCTTCCATTTATTTGTATCCCCTTCAATTTTTTTCTTCAGTTTTTATAGTTTCTTGAGTATAGGTCTTTGACTTCCTATGTTAAACTTATTCCTAGGGATTTTCTTTTTTCAATGCAATTGTAAATAGGCTTGTTTTCTTATTTTCTCTTTTTTCTTAGTTCATTATTATGATAAATTATGTATATTTCATTATATGCTATCATTATTAGTGTATAAAATGCAACCAATATTAATTATATATCTTGCTATTTTATTGAATTCATTTATCAGTTTTAGTCATTTTTTTCATGGAATGTTTAGGGTTCTCTATGTAAAGTATCATGCCGTTTGCAAATAATGTTAGCTTTCCTTCTTCATTTCCATTTTAAACACCATTTATATCTTCTTGTCTGATCGCTGTGGCTAGGACTTGTAGTACTACATGGGATAACACGGGGCAAAGCTGACATCTGTGTCCTGTTTCTGATCCTAAGGAAAATGCTTTGAGTTTTTCCCTATTGAGTATGATGTTGACTGTGGGTTTGTCATATATGGCCTTTATTATGTTGATGTATCTTCCCTCTATTCCCACTTTGCTGAGAGTTTTTATCATAAACAGGTGATGGATTTGTCAAATGCTTTTCCTGCATCTTTTGATATTGTGTGATTTTTATCCTTCAATTTTTTTTATGTAGTGTATCACATTAATTGATTTGTGGATACTGTACCAACTTTGCATTCCAGGAATTAAGTTTCACTTAATCATGGTGTATGGCCTTTTTAATGTATTATTGAATTTGGTTTGTTAATGTATTGTTGAAGCTTTTTGCGTCTATGTTTGTCAGAGATGTTGGCCTGTAATTTTCTTCTTCACAGTGTCTTTATCTGGTTTTGGAATTAAAATCACACAGGCCTTGCAAATTGAGATTAAACAACTATTGAATTCTTTTGGAATAGTTAGAGAAGGAAAAGTGTGATTTATTCTTTGAATGTTTGCTAAAATTTACCGGTGAACACGTTTGATCCAGGACTTTTGTTTGCTGGGAGTTTTTGATAACTGCTTCAATTTCATTAATTGTAATTGGTCTATTCAGATTTTCTGTTTCTTTGTAATTCAGTTTTGGAAGACTGCATATTTTTAGGAACTTACCCATTTCTTCCAGAAGTTCCATTCTATTTTCTTATAATCCTTGATATTTTTGTGCTGTTAGGGTTTATTCTCCATTTTTATTGATTCTCCTGATTTTATTTCTTTGAGTACTCTCTCTTTTCTTGATGAGTTTTTGAAAGCTTACTAATCTTGCTTATATTTTCAAAGAATGAGCTCTTGGTTTCATTGATCTTTTGTATTTTTTAGACTGTTTTGTTTATTTTGGCTCTGATCTTTATGATTTTTCCCTCCTACTCATTTTGGGCTTTCTTTGTTGTTATTTTCTAGTTCCTTTAGTTGTACATTTAGGTTATTTGAGATTTCTTATTTTTTTGTTTTTAATTAGGCCTGTATTGTTATGAATTTGCCCCCCTTGACTGCTTTTTTTTTTTTTTTGCTGTCTACTTTCATAACATTGGAGTCAGGGAACATGCTATATATGATTCAATGCTCTTAAATTTATTGAGACTTGTTTTGTGTCCTACCATATGATCTATCCTAGAAAATGTTCCATGTACATTTGAAAGGAATGGGTATTCTGCTGTCTTTGGGGGAAATTCTCTGAAAATATCAAGTACCTTCATCTGGTTTAGTGTATCATTTAGGGCTGCTGTTTTCTTGTTTATTTTCGGTCTGGAAGATCCAGCCATTGATGTCAATGAGGTATTAAAATCCCCTACTATGACTGTATTACTGTCGATCTGTTCCTTTATTTTCCTCAAGATTCACTTTATAGTTTCTTCTATGTTAGGTGCATAAACATTTACAAGGATTATATCCTCTTGTTGGATTGATCTCTTTATCATTATGTAATGTCCTTTTTGTCTCTTAAAGTAGCCTTTGCTTTAAAGTTTATTTTGTCTAAGACAGGTATTGATACCCCAGCTTTGTTTGTTGGTTTGTTTGCATGAAATACCTTTTTTTCCATCCCTTTACTTCCAGTTTGTGTGTGTCTTTTATTCTGAGGTGGGTCTCATGTACACAGTGTATATATGAGTTTTGTTTTCTTATCTATTCAGCTCCTGTATAGCTTTTGATTGGAGAGTTTAAGCCATTTACTTTTAAAGGGATTATTGATAGGTACTTATTTATTGCCATTTTATTCTTTATCTTTATGTTCCTTTTTTTCTTTCTTCTTAAAAAAGTCCCTTTAACATTTCTTGTAATACTGGTTTGGTGGTATAGAGCTACTTTAGCTTTTTCTGGTTTGGGAAGCTCTTTATTTCTTTTTCAATTTTTAATGATATCCTTACTTGGTAGAGCAGTCTTGGCTATAGGTCCTTTATTTTTATCACTTTGAATATTTCATGCCAATTGGTTCTGGCCTGCAATGCTTCTGTTGAGAGATCAACTGACATTCTTATGGGAGCAACATGATAGGTAATTAACCATCTTTCTCTTATTGCTGTTACAGGTGTCTTTGGTCATTAGCCTTTGATATTTTCGTAATGATGTGTCTCGGTATGTGCCTCTAATAGAATACCAGATGTATTTCTCATAATCTTGATTTTCTTTTTCAATTTTTCATCAGTCTTTCTGCTGATAATGTGATGTGTCTTGGTGTGGGCCACTTTGGGTCTATATTCCTGGGAACTCTGTGCTTCCTGGACTTGTATGTTTATGTCTATTTTTTCACCAGGTTTAGGAGTTTACAGTCATTATTTCTTCAAATATGTTCTCAATCCTTTGCTTCCTCTCCTCTCTTTCAGATGCCTTTATCATATGGATGGTGTTATGCTTGATATTGTCTCACAATTGTAAACTATCCTGATTTTTTAAAATTTCTTTTTGTGTGTGTGTGCTGCTCTGATTGGGTGTTCTCTGCTACTCTGTCTTCCCAATCACTGATTCAGTTTTCTGCTTCATCTAATCTGTTGTTGATTCCTTCTCATACATTCTTCATTTCAGATATTGTGTTCTTCATTTCTGACTGGTTCTTTTTGATGGTTTCTATGTCTTCTTGTATGCTACTACCTCTTTTATTCTCTCAGATTTCATCCATTCTTCCCTTAAGTTTCTTGAGCATCCTCATAACCATTATTTTGAACTCTGTATCTGGTAGATTTCTTGCCTTCCTTTCATTTAGTTTTTTTTCCATGGGATTTCATCTGTTCTTTATTAGGATCAAGTTTCTTTGACTCTTCATTTTGGTTGCCTCTCTGTTTTTGGTTATTAGGTAAATCTGCTACATCTCCCAGTCTTGGTATGGTGACATGTGTGGGTGACATGTGGGGCTCAGTGCTGCAGTCTCCCTGAGAATCTGAGCTAACTGCTCCAGATGTCCCTTGTGTGGGTTATGGAGCCCTCCTGTTGTAGTTGAGTCTTGATTACTACTGGCTTGTTCCAAACAAAGCTAAGTGGACAATATGAACCTCTGAGGTAGGGAACTGCATCCAACATCTTAAAATCATGTTTACATTAGATCAAGAATCTCCACTTCTAGAAACCTGTCCTAAATAAATAAAGACATATGGATGCAGGTGTTCCCTTCAGCATGATGATGAGATTTAAAAATTGGAAATGGTGCATGTTCCATTGAAGGGGCTTTTGGCAATGCAGGGACACAGAAAATGCCAAGGAGGAAGAGGACTGATAGTATCCACCCCTTGGGAAATGAGGTTCCAGAAGGGCACATTCTTGGGAATCCTCCCTGCTTAACATTCATAAGTGCACACATACACACATGAACATGCACAGGCACCCACATATGCACACACTGGTGTCACAACCCAGGTACACTCATGTGCACATGCCAACAACATGCATACATAGGCAAAAACTAAAATGTGAGCATGTCTATCAGGTCTCTCCTCCCTGGAAGGACTTTGTTCTTTACTTGATTCTGAACTCCTAGAATGTATTATTGTATTATAATAAACCTTTATTTTCCTTGTAATAAATCCTTTACAGTTAAAGCTAAATAATGTACTTTACTCCATAGAGGATAAATGGATAACACTGAAGATATGACTTTAATATTTTTAGAACTCTCAAAGTCAGTCATATATGCATTATATATATGCATTATAAAAATTTTAGACATCACCTCAAGGAAAAGATACAAGATTTGCAAGTCCAATATGAGAGGGTAATGAAAATTCTGAAAGGAGAGCAGGTTGAATAGGTGGCCCTAAAGCTGGCCTTAAGAAATTTCTAGCACCAATGTTCCAGTCAAAACTGGAGGATCCAGTCCCAGCTCCTCCTCATCTCCAGTAGGAACCATTGCAGGTTCAGGTGACATTTCTCTTGGCAGGGTTGATGGGTCCTGTGTTAGAGCAGGGTCTCCTTCAGGAGAGCCGGTCCCCACGCCAGACATGCTGATCCCCACGCCAGAGCTTCAGCTGGAATGGATGTTGGTGTTGGTTTCAGCTCTAGAGTGGCTGTTGAAGGTTTCACTACCATGAGTGGACATTCCTCTGGATCTGGAGTGGCCTTTACTTCTGCCCCTGATCTGGCTCCTCAGCATATACACGCATTGAAGCTGGAGCCGACTTTGCTTCTTGGGCTGGTGCTGGAGCTGTGAAAGGAGAAAAAAATCACCCATGTGCTTGTCTTTTCATGTGCCCTCAAAAGTTAGAACACAGCCAGAGCTATCCAGAGAAGCTGTAACCAAGGATCTACCATAGGATATCTTCCTTGCTGGCAGCCCACCAGATTGGTGTGAGGCTGCCTTTGCTCTTGGTGCAATTCCAGCCTATGGGGGGTGCTTTCTGTGTTTCTGGCACCAGCCCCTCTTCATAAGCTCACATACACTCCCATGCACCGATACAGTCCAGTGCCCTTCCTCATCTAATGCTTGGGCTCTCCCTCCGCAGACTCCAGGTCCTCTGGCCTAGCTGGGTGAACACGGACATGATGCTCCAGGTGGGAGCCGGAGGTCCTGAGCTGCCTGTGGACCCTAGGCAGCTTCGTGGGAGGAGGCTTTGTCCAGCCATCCCTAGGCACTGGTTTTGGAGAGGCCTCAGTGGCCACGCTCATTTTGAGCCTGCACTTGTTGGTGGCATGGTGCACCAGTCACTCACTCATGAAAATGTTGTGGGGGTCCCAGTGGACCAGCTCCTCCCAATCTCCAGAGTAGAGTGCTACAATAACAGCGACTGGCAGCTGGTCTGGAGACCTTGGAGGCCTGCCCAACCCTATTTGAGGATTCTGCTCACTAGATTTTCAGTTCCCAGAGTAGGTCTAGCCCTGTGCAAACCTCCGCCCAGGGGAAATTATTTTCACCTCCAGAGACTGGGATGAACTGCCATCAGAAGGTGCTGGCCACATGGCATATCCACCCAGCTAGCGTTGCTCTGGGATGTGAACATGACCAACCTAATAGGATTCTGATGCTTCTCAGCCCATTCCTTCTTGGAAACGCCCCTCACCAGGTGATGTCACCTTACATACACACACACACACACACACTTAGGGTGAGGAAAGAGGGCTGCCCATGTGGGGTCAGAGTGGTGACCTGGTCTGAAATGTAGTGCCATGGGGCTCCCTGTGTTACCTTTGGGTCCTTCTGGGAAAAGGACCAGGGACATCTGAGATGAGTTCTGACTCAGCATCTGTAGCATCTTAACAGGCTGTCACTATGGCTTGGAGGTCGCAGTCTTGGCACATAGAGATACAACAAGTAAACGTGTCATTCTCTCTGCTGAGCTTGAGCCCTGTGGAGGAGTCAGCTAGCTGCAACTGTCCTTGGCCCACAGTGCAGACATCTTTTAAGGCTCTAGAGGAGGTCCGGGCTGACTCAGGGGGAGACTGAGTTGTGCAACTCGAGACTGAGGGCCATTTTCCCCTTGCATACCCAATCAGTGTCACTGTTCCCGTGCAGAACCCTCCTTCTCCATGGCCAAATCTTTTTTCTTTCTTATTTTTTCAGGATAATTTTTAACATTTTACTGAATTTAGATTTTATTAATTCATTGTTTAATAAAATTATATAGGTTTCAGGTATATAATTCTACAATAGTTCATCTGTATATTGTGTTGTGTGAAATCAAGTTTCCTTCCATCACCATTTTACACTACCAAATTTTGGTCTGCTTCAGCCTGATAACTCTGCTGACCCCACTCTGACAACTCCCTGAGACACCACCCCACCAAAAAAGTCTGCAAGCCCAGAGTGAATGTTGATTGCTTTGGTGTACCCTGAGGCTTTTGCTGAGTGGTCTCAGACCCAGCAGTAGCACAGAGTTTGAATCTGTGGACCTCACTTACTGGTGAATACCACTCGCCCCTATCTGGTAACTTACTGAGAAACTACCTTGTGCAACATACCAACTGCCATAGGCTCTTTCAGTGATGGAGCCTGACAGGCAGCAAGCAAGCAGAGGAAAATCTTGGGTGCCTTGTGTCTTTTATTGACCTGCCCCTGGGCTCTGGACTGGTAGAAGTCAGCCTGGTATGTAGCTTGGCCCCTCCCGTGTGCACCTACTCCTAGCAGAGACAGCCACAAATTGTGGATCATTTTGTAATTCCAAACAGGTAGCCCAGGGATGGTCACAGGCAGCATCTGACATTTACCCGCACATAAGACCAAATCAGGGCATGACCCAATTAGCTCCACAAGTGGCATACCCAAAGGGAGATATTGGCAAGCACCAGACCCTACTGGGGCAAATTCTGCTCTGTAGGGTCAATCCTCACACAGCAACTTTTTATGCCAAGGTTGGGCTCATTCTTCACAGTCAGCCAGTCTGAGGGTCAACCCCGCCCATGGAGAGACCAGCAGCAATCAAGACTCATCTATGCCAGGAGGACTCCCATAACTCAAGGGATATTCCTGGAGCACCTAGCTCAGTTTCTCAGGGAGACTGCAGCACTGAGCCCCACAAGTCACCCACACATAAGGTCACCATACTAAAACTGGGAGATGTAGCAGATCTACCTGAGAAGGCAAAACAAATAGGAGAGGCAGCTAAAATGAAGAGACAAAGGAACTTGCCCCAAGTAAAGAATAGATGAAATCCCCTGAAAAATAACTAAATGAAGTGAAGGCAAGTAATTTGCCAGACACAGAGTTCAAAAAAATAGTTATGAGGATGCTCAAGAAACTTAAGGGATGAATGGATGAACTCAGTGAGAACTTAAACAAAGAGAAAATAAGCATAAAAAAGGACATAGGCACCATCAAAAAACAGTCACAAATGAAGAATACAGTATCTGAAATGAAGGAAGCATTAGAAGGAATCAACAACAGATTAGATGAAGCAGACAAATCAGCGATTTGGAAGACAAAGTAGCAGAAAACACACAGTCAGAGCAGCATAAAGGAAAAATAATTTTTAAAAATTAGGATAGTTTATGGACCTGTGGGACAATGTCAAGAGTACCAACATCCACATTATAAAGGTATAAGAAGGAGAAAGACAGCAAGGGATTAGGAACCTATTTGAGGAAACTATGACTGAAAATTTTTCTAACCTGGTGAAAAAATAGACATACAAGTCCAGGAAGTACAAAGAGTCCACAAGAAGAACCAAAGAGGCCCACACCAAGGCATATCACATTATCAGCAGAATGTATGATTAAATGAAAAAAAATCTAGCTTGTTAGAATCATAACATAAAATATTTGATATTCTTTTAGAGGAGCAATTTTTCCTCTTTTTCATCTCATGGCACCCATACAATAATTGCTAAAATTCTGCAGCACACCAAAAAATATATTTTTTGCTGACCTGAGAAAAATAGGCATAATTTTGATTCATTCACACCAGATGGCTATGGTTGCATTGACTTTCATCATTTTTAAAAATTTGACAGTCTAAGGGAAAAGATGTCAGTGCCCCTTACTAAATAGTCAGGTACTGCATGTTTTAAAAATTCTTGTGGCACACCAGTGTGACATGGCCCACTGGTTAAAAATCTGTCTTAGGGCATCATCAAATGCTGCAAAGTACAAACAATTATCACAAATTACACAAGCTTAGAAATTGAATTTAATTCTAATGTTTTATAAATTACTTAATTTTATCATTTATACAATCAGTATAACACTACCACATTCTTCTCAGTCTTAAATAAATGTGAAAAGGAATTATAAAATGTTATATAAGATGGCAAGTATTTATGTGTCATTAAGTAGAAACTACTTTTTGAAGTAATTTATATAATTAACTTATTTAATCCTGGGAACAGTATTATATAGGAGGTAGAACAATTACTCACTATTTTGCAGAAATAGTCTGTACCTCTATGGTAGAGAAAGGTTACATTTTTTTGCCCAATGTCACTTGGCATAAAAGCTGCAGACCAGTATTCAGGCCCACGAATTTTAGACCTGGATTTTGTGTTTTGAACCATTGCCTATTAAAGATTATTATCATTGGTTTAGGAATTTACAAATTTTACAGTAAAAAAAAGATAGGAATTTTAAAGCAATTTTTACAGTATTTTGACATTGATTTTACACATTTCATTCCTCATGAATGTAGCTGATATAGTATAACTTTTATATTAAACTACTAAATCTAGGTTAAACCAATAAAACAACTTTATCTCGCATTGATCAAAACTAAACTTTATTTTCATCTTAAATTTTTACACCTTTCAGAATCTGACCCCAAGTCATTTCTAATTTCCTTCACTCTATCATATGTAGAAGTAGGCTACCTTAACTCCATGCATTTTGTCAAGGTGGTCAATAGAATTCTAAATTGAACACTGAAACTCCCATCCCCTTATGTACAAACTGTATAGTAATCTCCTCTTCTTGACTTGGGAGAAAACTGTGAACATTATGGGATATTGCTCCTGTCACTTGGTAACCACATATGACAAATGTGTAGGGATTTTGCAGACATAATTAAAGTATCTATTATATTGGCTTTAAATTAAACAAAAGGAGTATTATCCTGGATGTGCCTGACCTAATCTTTTAAAAGGTAATCTAGAGGTCAGCTATGGAAGGACTTAGGGAGAACTGAAATGAGAGAGACCCTCCTGCTGGACTTGAATAAATAACCTGTCAGGTTTGGGAGAACCATGTGACTAGAATCCAAGGGCAGTCTCTAGGATCTGAGAGTGAGCCCCAGCTAACAGCCTGCAAGAAAATATTGACTTACAGATCCTATCTTTCCTGGCATTGGTTATCTACTCTCTGTACAGAAATGGCCATTTTATACATACTGTTAGATTCCGCCCCTCTTCCAATGCCTTTCCTGAAGATTTCAAATCATTGGCTTTCCATAACCTTCTTGTAACTTATCAATCTTACCTATGCAATGTTTATGTAATGTTAGTCATATTACCTGTTTTTCTCTATTGCAAAATTGAGGAATTTTCTATTTTGTATGAATGGTATTTCCAACTACTCTCAGTCTGGGAAAGGCAGAGGTCCATCTAACATTTTAATGAGTCATTTTTATTATATAAAATTTTAGTGTGATATTCGCCATATAAAGACAAGTAATGTATTTTAAAAAGAGGTACATATGAAAAATTATCATGTATAACAGAATTCAATCTATGAAAAATTATACATGGGCTTATGTGTGCACACATATAAATAAAAAAGATGTCGCCAAACTGCTGCTGATGGTTTACATTATGAGGTTTTAGGTGGTTTTTATTTTCTTCCTAATGATAGCATACATGTTCAAATTATTTACAGTAAAATATATATTATTTTATATTTGAGGAAGTTCCCTTGCAAAATAAAAGAAGGAAAATTGTGAAAAGCATACTAAAATATTGACAGTGGGAAAATGAATAGCATTATTTTTTATTATCATAATATTATTATTTTTTAACATTCCTAAGGGTATTTTTTATTTTGGTATAACTTACATACACTGCACTGGTTTTAAGGGTTCAGTTTAGTGAATTTTGACAATTGTATGCATCCATGATCATTGTTCAAACCAAGATGTATTTTGAGTTTATGCTCTATGAAAATAATTTTTAAGAGAGGTTCCATAGTGTAGAAATTTAAAATATTTATACAAACATTTGTATCTTTGTTTCTAACCCCAAATGTAATACTCCTTTCTGAATAAAACACACTATAAACAGTTTGATTATTTTACACCTTCACATCATTTTTGTAGGAGAAATAATGATAAGAGGTCTATATCCTTAAAGGCAGAGAAACAATTAAATGGTATCTTGATGTATTTGATGTATGATAAGTTTCTCCCATAAGGAGGAAGGAAAGGAAAAAAAACACCAAGTGTGCAATCTGGTGTATTTTGACACACGTATACACTTGTAAAATTACTTAAAGCAAGATACAGAATATTTCCATCACTAATTGTTTCTCTGTACCACTCTGAAGTCCTTCTCACACTGATTATTGTCACTATAGATTGGGTTTCTTTCTCTAAAAAAAAAAAATATATATATATATATATATATAATCATCCTTTTACTTTTGACTTTTACTTCTGACTTCTTTTGCTCAACATAGCGATTTTAAGATGCATCATGTTGGGTTTTTGGAACAATGGCATGTTCATCTTTATTGCTGAGTAATATTATTTTGCATGGATAGTCCACATTTTGCTTAGTCATTTACCATTTGATGAACACTTGTGTTGTTTTCAATTTTTCACTATAAAATTAGAGCTACTATGAATGTTCTTAGTAGCTATTCTTTGTGTGGACATAGGTTTTTATTTCTTTGGGGTAAATTCATAGGAATGGAAAGGCTGAATTTCATGATGGGTGAATATTAACTTTTAAGGAAATTGCTAGACAGATTTCCAAACTGATTGTACCATATCATATTCCTAAAGCAGGGTATGAGAGGCGAGAAGGATCAAAGGTCAGCAGTCACAGTCTGAGCTAGAGAAGATAGGTTACTTAGTCACCACTTACCCGCAAGAACCTGACTTTATACTCTCCCAGCCGCTCCTGACGCAGGTGCAGCCACTGATTCGCAGCGACTGTTAACCACAGCAACCTGAGGAAGATAGAGCGCCAGTCTTGCTGGGATGAGGATAACGGCATCTGGAACATTCCCGAGCCCGTCCCCAAGAAAACCAGTTTCCCGGTAGTTTTTGCTCAGGGCCACGGAACAACCCAGCCCACGGGGCCTCCGGGCAGACCACGGGAGCCCGGAAGGCGGGAGGAAGACCCTACGAGCTGATGCTCAGGTGGAGCTGCGGGGAAAACCATCTCCTGTAACTGCTCCCGGCCCACGCAGGCGGCCAGATCCCCCGCAGGAGCCTCTGAAGACCTCGGGCTTCCCACCTCGAGGCCAGCACTGGCTCCCGCCTCGGCGACACCTCCGCCCTCCCGCCCAGCCAGTGCCGCCCTTGGGCCTCCAGCCCCTGGACACCCGTGTCACCCAGGCCGAGAGCAAGCACAGCTAATGCCCTGCCTTCGGGCTTCTTGCACTGCCCGGCGGCCAGACGGCAGCCCCACCAGGCCGCGTCCCGCCTGCCACGGTGAGCAGGCCGCAGGGCGCCCGGGTCCCGGAAGGCTCCTCTCGTCCCCGTGCACAGGCAGCCCACCTCGGCCCGGGCTGTGGGCCCCTCGGAGGCCGGACCGACCTCAGACGGCGTTTCCAGCCGCTCACCTCTCGTGGGGCCTGCCGGCTGTGCCCACCATCGTTCAGCTGTGCCTCGGAGGGCCTAGAAGCCTCGAGGGCTTCGCTGCCGTCCCGGCAGAGCGGGGAGCAGCTTCCACCAGCTGAGCATCTCGGCGACAGGACACGAGGTCGCTTCCTGAGGTGAGCCCTGGGGCCGGTGTGGGCGGGGTCAGAGGCTCCCGCGGGGCACAGCTCCGTTAAACGTCTTTTTTGGAAGGGAGGGCACGGAGGGCAGAGTCTTCAGCAGCCATGTGGCTACATCATAGATAGAGTCAAAGAGATGGCTTTCCACTTTGTTGATTTTCTACAATTTGCCTTTTGTTTTGTTGCTATCTACTTTTATCTTTAATTTTTCTAATTTTGGCGTACTTTTAGTTTGCAAAGTAAACTTAAAATTTTAATTTTAAAAAAATTTGTTTTAATGAAGAGTCTTGGGTCATTAATTCCAGACCCTTTTTTAAAAAAAAATCTGAGCACTTAAAAGTAAAAATTTCCCAGTGATCATTGTTTTAATTCCCTCTCCCAATTTTTAGATGCTGAATTTTGTCAGATCGTTCAGTTCAAGCTATTCCTTAATTTCTCCTTTGATTTTTTAATGGTTTATTTCAAAGTGTATTGTGTAATTTAAAAATATTTGCAGTTTTCCTAGATATGTCATGTTTTTTAATATCTCATTTAATTACACTGTAATCAAAGAATTTGTTCCATATGATTTCAATTCTGTTAAATTGATTCGGACTTTTTATGTTCCACTTTATGGTTCCCCTTGGTGAATATATGACCATTCAAAAAGAATGTTTATTCTCAGGTTATCATATGTAATGTCGTATAATTATCCATTAGATCAAGGCTGTCTCTATTTTTATGTCTAGTTGTTCAATCAGTTCTTCAAGGGAACTGTTAAAATCTTTTACAGCGTTTAGATAATTACCTAGTTCTTTAACACTACAGTTTTTATATCATATTTTGAAGCTTGGTTATAAGGTCATATGCATTTATGATTATTATATCTTGACTTTTCTGTGCTGGGATATAATTTTACTTATATTAGTCCAACTTGTCTTTTCCTCAGCCTTTTGTTTGTATAAAGTGATGTCTTGACAATTTGGGAAGTTTTTGACCATTATTTCCTAAAAACTTTTTTTTCTGTCCCGTTTTCTTTTGCCAATCCTTCTTGGGCTCACATTACATGTAGTTTATGCTTTTGAAATGTCCCACAGGTTCCTAAAACTTTATTGTTTTTTTCAAGATTTTTTTTTTGGTCTTGTTTAGACTGCATTATTTCTATTCATCTATCTTCAATGTTACAGATTCTTCCATCACCTTCATTATGCTTATTCAAAGAATGTTTTATTTATGTTGTATTTTTTAGAATTTTGTATTGTTTTTATTTATTTTTTAAGGTGAGATTTCTTGATTTTTATGTGATATGAGTGTTTCCTCTATTACATTGAATACATAGATAGATGCTAGCTGTTTAAAGTCTTTGTAGGATGATTCCAATATCTGGATAATCTCAAGGGTAAAAACTGTTGATAATTTTTCCTTTTTTCCTGGCTCCTCATCTAATTGTACAAGCTTTGTCATGAGGTTACATGGCAAAGGACGATATATGTTTTTTGTAATTTTAAAAAATTTGGAGTGGAATTCATACATCATATTCATAGTACTATATACTCATTTAACATAATTAGCTAAACAATGTAGTGACCTTTAGTATATTACCAATGTTGTGCAGCCACCATTTCTACCAATTTCTAAAATATTTTTATTGACCCCAAATTACTTCTCATTCTTTCCTTTTCCTAGCCCCTTGAAACTGCCAATTTGCTTTTGTCTCTAAATTCATAGAGACATTCTTATAATATCTATCAGTGCTTCATTTCTTTTTATGGAATGATATTCCAATGTGAAATAATTTTATGGAATAATATTCCATTGTGTGGATGTGCTACAGTTTGTTTATGCATACATCTGCTGATGGGCATTTGGGTTTATACCTTTATATATAGTGAATGGCACTGCTATGAATATCCATGTACAGACAGATATTTGAGTGTTTCTGTTTTTAAATATTACAGTTATATATTTAGGAGTGGGAATATAGAGTCCTATGGTAAATCTGTGTTTAACTTCTTGAGGAATTATAGGCTTGGTTTCCACAGGGGCTGTGGAAACATTTTACATTCCCATCAGCAATATACAGTGGTTTGAATTTATCCATGTTCTTGCCAAGACTTGTTTTTTCCTGTATTTTTTATAAGGTCTGAAGTAGTATCTCATGATTTTGATTTGCATATCCTCCCCGATGACTAATGACGTTAAATGAAATATCATATGTTTGTTGGCATTTCTGCCTTCTTTGGAGAAATGTCTAAAGTTCTTTGCGCATATTTTAGCTGGGTGGTTTGTCATCTTGTTGTGAGGACAGGGCCACACGCATGCCGCCAACACAGGGATAAGTGCAAAGAAAAGTGAACTGTTCTTATTTAAAGATGAGGGGATTTTGAACAACCAAAAAAAAAGTGAAATGTGAGCCATATTTTTAAGCTCTCCTGCCTCACTTGAGAGGATCCCTTTTGGCATTTATTGCACTGAATTTTTTCCTTTGGTTTGAGGGGTATTAAAAGTGAGGACCAGGTATCTCATAGGTGTACCCCATATAGCACAATATTTGTTGATTTACTTGTTAATTCAAGAATGATTTGTTTACTCAGTTTGTTAATCATTGAGGATGACTCCTGTAAAGTTACCTCACCATGTTGCTGAAAATCAGAATGGGTGTATTTTTTTCTGTGATGCCTGTTTCTAGACTGAAATAGTTGTTCTGTAGTAGGTCTGAAGTGAACACTTCTAGCAGATTACTAGTTACACATGAGAAGTTATTTTATAGCTATTAGCAGGATGCACTCATTTGTAAGAGTCTTGTTGGAGAAAATATTTAAGGGTTAGGACATACTTTTTGCACAATCAACATAATAGAATTCAATTCATAATAGAAGTCAATAGAGCATTGACTTCAGCGAACTCTAGCCATATAGCTTATTGCATTGTTCATGTAGCACTTAAGGATGAATTGCGAGGGCCTGTTTGGAGAGGAGAATGTTTTAAGATTATGTATTTATAATGAATGAGGGAAGGCTTTGAAATGTCCATCTGTGACAAGCACAGAAAATACAACACTGAAATGGACTCAATTCTCAATGTAATTTGCAGAGTTTGTAAAAGTGTTACTACATTTTAGTCACCCATGGAAGAAATCACTAAATCCATTTAATAGACCTGTCTTTTTATTTACGCATTTCTTTGTTTTCTCACTGTAAATGACCAAATGAAACAGACTTACACACTCCTCCTGTGGCTGTCATTATTAGCCTAAATATAATCAGGCTAATGAAAGCAATTTCATTCTCTGTTGTCAAGGTAAAATGTAATTGATATGCACTTTTAAAATGCTTTGGCTATTTAAAAATAAAATATTTCTCAATAAACCTTAAGATTCTAGCATACAAAATAGATAGAAAACCATTTGTTTTATTCCCTAATCCATGTCTTACCTTAAATATGTTACAAATAATCCAGGCAGCTGGATGGTGCCTGTCAACAAGTGGCTAATATCCCGTATCAGTTGGTAAATTAATATTCCGTGCTTGTGTTAAAAAATTCTTATTCTCCACCTACACATTTGTTTAAACAATGGCTTCATAGTTGTTATTAACTGAAAAGTTTCTTACTCCCTACAGGGAAAGGCAGCAATAAATGAGCATGATTTCTTGAGCGTGGGAGGTTCACATTTGAATTCCTATACTTACAGTTTTGTTGCTTTATGACTTTGATAAATTATGTAATTTCCTCATTCCTCTATCTTTGATTGCTTGTTTGATTAGTAACTTAGCTTCCTACCTAAAATATATTAATAACTTCCCTATTTTTCATTATTCTTACATGAACAACTGCATTGACCATAAAGGTAACACCTTTAGAAGTAATTCATGCTATTAGGATGCTAGTGTTTTAAATGATTTAGTCTGATAGCATTTCACCTGGTTTTATTCTCTTCTATCTCAATTGCAAGGGCCAATCCCTGATGCCCTTGGTTTACACTTACGACTCAACTATTAACTGTCCCTGACTTTGTGGTTTCTTGTTCTAATGATGAATATTCAATTGCTTTTGGTTCATCCTTACAGCTCTCAGATTGATTTTTATACTAGACCATTGTTCAAATACAGTTCATTACTTTTTTCTTCGTAAATGTCATTTTAGTTTTTGAGTTTAGGCTATTAGAAAGTCAACACATTTTTTGTTTTTTAATGGGAAGTTGAGGGAACAATTGGGTCCTATATACTGGAAATTCTTACTCATTTATATCTTATCTACCAGAACATAGTTATTATTGTAATTCAGACTATTTTAAGTTTATATTGATAACTAACATTGTTTGAATACTTTCCATGTCAGACCATGATCTAAAGGTTTTACATATTATATAACTTAATACTTATAACCTGATGAGGTTAGTGCTAATATCATGTCCATTTACAAAGGATACAGAAAGGTAATGATGCCTCTATAGCTACCATATTAGTAAGAGGTTTTACCTTTCTGAGTAGTTATTACTCAGTAGTCAGTTAATTCAAAATTCTTTAATAGCTGAAAACTATATTTAAGAAAAGCTCTCAATACCTGAGTAACAAACATCTAGATGAATTTTATGCAAATGGTTTATGTGAAATATTTTGATGTAATAATTCTTCCTAATCATATCACACCACATTAGGAAGACTCTAAAGACAGCTAAGGCAAGTTGATCAGGAGCCGTAGACAAAAATAAGAAAGAGTTGGTATGCTAATTATTTTTAGTTTGTCCATTATAAGTATACACGAGAGTGTAGGTGACATCTGGAAGGGGCTTAAATGACAATGTCTGTTCATGGTTTGGATACTTATATATAATGCCTGAATGAACTGAATTCAGTTTTGCATTTTCTAGCTTTTTATTGCCATAGAGTCAAACTCTTATTTGCTGCATTTTTAGGTGGTGTAATTTTAAATATTCACTTAAACAAATATCATAATACTATCCGGGAACTCTTTGCCTGTTGCCCAATCTAGTCTGAATATTTTATCCTGGGATGTTCTCTTTTATATGGTTTTTATTTTTAAAAATATTAAATTAAGCCCACATTTTAAAAAATCAAGCCCTGCCCAGTCAAGAGGTGATTTCCTTCATTTTGGGGAGAAAGTAACCAGAAGATTTGGAACCACTGGACCAGCATTGAGCTGGAGCTAAATTGCAGTTGCACAACTTAGATAGGATATGCACTTACCAGTTCAACACAGCACCCATCAATGTGTTGTCTCTGTGATAGAGAAACTGAATGTATGTCATCAACCTTGTTGTTTTTCTTAGAGTAAATAACTATCGCCATGTTTTTCTGTCTCTAACAAAGGTATGCAAGTGAAAAAAAATAAATCTAGAAGAGCTAATGTTTCAACAAAGTGGAAAAGACTATTTCCTTGTGGAAATAAACATTATTCTTGTTTACTCTGAAAACAGATATTTAGTATGAAATATATATGTCCTCTTCGTATCCACCTTTCCTCTTATAGGTACTTGTATTTGTGACCCCTCGTCCAGAGATATCCAACAATAGAACTACTTCTGAATCTCAGTTTGTATATTTGTATCAGTTGCAGTGCTATTTAATAGCAGAAGTATATTTCATCAGTTTAACCCAATTTTCAGGTAGGAATGTCAGAGGAATGCACCTGTCACAGAAAATTAAGAAACAGCCCTATAGTATCTAAAGATCTAAGAAACTTAATTTGTTTCCCCAAACCCTTAACTTACTGTCTAGGATGTTTTTTTTTCTTTTTCCATTGAGGAATAGCAGGTTCAATATCTCATCCTTGCAGACTTCAAATGAAGTCAGATTATTTTTTTCTTTCAAACATACATCCAATAATTAATGTCTAGTTGGCAGATTTTTATATGGATTGTTTCTTAAAAAAACAAAGACAATAACTGAGCTTAATATGCAGTGCTTAACATTTCAGGGTGATGTACGGTGAATGCAGTGGAGAATTTTTTTCCTGTCAGTATGGATTTCTTAATGGCAATTCACTAATATGAGGGCCTATCAATTTGTTTTATATATTATCTTACTCTAGTTAAGACCAAGCTTCTTTGAATACATGACCGCCCCCTGCACATAATAGATTGCATCTTAGCAGTGCCTTTCTTTTAAATAAATATTTTCTCTTTTTAAATTTTAAATAAGCCTTTACCATCTGTTCTGTCCTTTAGCTACAAATGCCAAAGGACGTAACTTACTATTGTGCCACTTACAGACTGCAGACAGGGAAGTGACTTAGTGCTAAGCATGCCTTTTTTCTTAATTCTGTACAGTCGGTATTTGTTTTCCTTTTCTCATGCTTCAAATATAATGGCAGATTTTATTCTGTTGTGGCATATTGAAATCTTCCCAGCAAAAAAGAAACGCAAGAAAGGAAGAATGATTAATTGAAAGACTAAACCAAGGTCATATATGCAGAAATATTATGTACCTGAAAGATCATAATAACACAGAGGGGACATTGAGCTTCTCTATCAGACATGCAGTGCAGTTTGAATTGTGGCCAAGACCGTTGGTAAAGGAAACTTTGTCTGTCTTCTAAGAAGAGCAAGAAAGCTGTAGAAAGAAACAAATAATTAAAGCTTGCATTCATCCTGTCTACATCTTTTGATAGGCTACGCTTTCCAGGAACATAGCAAAACCTCCCGGAACTTTAGAGAGGTATCACAACACTGAACAGGAGAATGGTATACTAACTCCGGTACTAATCAACAAAACAAACACACAAAATAGAACCAGAGACTTGGAAATAAAGAACAAACTGACAGTAACCAGAGGGGAGGGAAGAAGGGGTTAATGGGGTAAAAAGGGAAAGGGCAAGCCAAGGAACAAAAATAGAGGACTCTTGGGCATGGACAGTGGGGGGTGGGGGTTGACTGTAGGAGTCGGGGGTGGGACGGCAGGGGAGAGCAACCGGGGAGAAGGAGGGGCAACCGCAACTGAACAACAATAAAAAAGAAAAAAAGAAAAACTGTGAAAGTTACATTCAATTCAGCGTTCATCAAACCCTTTCCTTGAACAAATAACATTGTGAGGCACTTAGCTGAATACATTCATAATGAAAATAAAAGCTGCTGATTAGTTAAAAACAAAAACAAGAAACCCTTGTAAGATGTTCATACACTAAGAATTCATCAATAACTAAAGCAGCTATTAGTAAGGTGAGGATATTTTACGAAACCAGAGTACCTTCAGTCTTTGCTGCTTTGGTCGGATGGTGATCCCGGTTGTGACTGGGCGCCCCCTTGAGAGGTTTCTTCACTATTGCCCTCTTAACTCTACTTTCTACAGCTGTCGGACCGTGCTCTCAGCTGTCTATGATATTATACTGTGGCTGAGGCCAGAATTATCAGAGCCCCGTCATCTACAATTTGATATTAGACTTAATTAGGATGGTAAGATTTATAGAATTAAGAACATGCAATACCAAAGCCCTCTCAGGTATTGCTGCCCATAGATATGTCTATTTTGTTGTAGTCCTTCCTAGAGCTAAAATCATCTCTGTTTCATCTTTAAACATCACTTAGTACTGATCATCAGAGGTCATCCCATTCATTTTACCTCTTCTCTCTGCCAAAACTCCCTTCTTTCACAATTGATACAGTGGAAAGAGAAACACTGATCTTTAAAACTAAATAAAATTATAAAACTGTAGATGTCCCTGCCATTTAAGAGAAGTAGAATAATTTGTACAAATTGGTACTTGTTTTTCTATTTGATATTAATACAGGTACACAAGTCAGTAACTTTCCCTTCTCATGTAAAGTTTCCCAGTGAAACAAGGATTTAAAAATAAAATTACAGACTATAAATATACCATCTATACATGTAATGAAATAAAAAACTGAAAATTAAAAATGAAATAAAAAATAAAAACACTAAACCATATCAGTATGTAACCAAATAAACACTATAGTAAAAATTATTGTGTCTGTGTTAAAACCTAAAATGAAACTGCAGTTTCTCTAGAATGTAACAGTAACAAAGGTATATATGAGAATGCCTAAGCCATAGAGCTAAAACCACTCTCAAAGGAAAATTACACCTATTCATAAATGATAAAAAGGTAAATAAATTAATTAAAAACATGATTCAAAATGTAGTAAATGAAGAAAAGAATAAAATGGGAACAGAAAGTAAGAAATAATAAAGATCTAAGTAGGAAAATGAATTAGAAAAACAACACTCAAGTAAAAAACCAAGTTCTTTGACAAAACCAATATAATTGCCAGCTACTAATATGAATCTGCAAAAAATGAGAGAACAAATGTGCAAAATAAATTCTGTAAATAAATAATACAAACAGAAAATAAAATTAAAATACTCATATGAAATCTTGCACAGATCCCTATAAATACATTGGGAAACCTAGATATATAATTTAATAGAGAATGCAATTTATGAAAACTAATTCTAGAAGAGGAAGATAATCTAAATAGAATGATTCCCATAGCATAAAGAGATAACAACACCTTCCCAAATGTGTTTGGCTCATATATTTTTAAGAATTCTGACACAAAATTCTGTTAGATAATTCCAATGCCACTTAAACAGTATTAGAATATTGGGTAAAAGAAAACATCGATTTCTTATTTTAAGAAAATATAGTAAAAATACCAAGATCAGTACAAACTAATGACCAAACTCATTTATTAATATTAAGGCCTAAGTATTAATTTTAGTAACTAAAATCCAGCAAAATATTAAAATGATGTTTATGATTATCGATAACTCATCATATTAATATATCTAACAAAATTTATAATAATCCTCTATCTTAGCATTTAATAAAATATATCTGTTCAGTGATGTGAGGTTACAATGATAAAGAAAATAAATAATAATATGGGAGTTGTCCTATGAACATAAATTACACTTATTCACTCTATAGCATTTTATTTATTTGTTTATTTTAAATACTTTTTTATAATTGAAAAAAATTATTTTATTTTATTTTTTATTGTTATATTTTATCGAGTATGCTATTACAGTTGTCCCATTTTTTTCTTCCTTTATCCCCTCTGCCCTGCACCCTATCCCAATATCCCCACACCTCTTAGTTCATGTCCAAGGGCTGTACCTATCAGTTCTTTGGCTTCTTAATTTCCCATACTATTCTTAGCCTCTCCCTGTCTATTTTATTTTATTTTTTTTGTCAACACTTTCCTGCCACCAGTTACCCCGGCCCCACCCACCCCCACCTCACGCACTCTATAGCATTTTAAGAAAGTTAAGAAATATTAACATGCTTATTACTTATGAATGTACTGAGGATGGTTTACAAGGCAATTAGAGAAGATAAAAAACTGGAACCACATAAACTGTAAAAAGTGGGTAAAATATTACTGGTCTCATATGATCTGATTCTATATTAATAAAAATCAAGCAAAATAAACTAAAAAGTGTATTAATTTATAGCAATACACAGTACAACTACTTAGAAGATAGCATAGAGGAAAAGATTGTCTGCACTAGTAAGGAAAGATCAAATGCCTAGGGATAAAAGTCTGTGCGAAGACCTGATTTTAAAAAGCACTGGGTAAAATTTGAATTAAAAATTCTTCTAAATTCTTCAAAGAAAACAAACAAAAATGAGAAGTGGAAATGCACATCATGGTAGAGTCTGAAAAACTGTCATGAGGATGTCAGTATTTGAAGTCTTATGTGGCTATTTTGTATATCGTAGGAGTAATATCTCAAGTTATTGAGGAAAAAATGATATGCATTTATTATATACTGTACACCAATTCAGAGAATATATTTTAAATAAATCAAAGTTTGAAATATGTAAAAAATAAAGTATTAGTAGAGAATAGAGAGTTTTTTACTAACTTTTTGGATGACATGATCTAACTAAAACTGAAAATCTGAGAAGATAGTAAAGAAAAGATTGAGAAATTTGACAACATAAAACATAAAAACAAATGAATTTGACAACAATAACATAAAACATTTTAAAACAATTAATTTTAAAAAATCTAAGTCTAAAGGTATTTGACAAAATTGGAAGACATCTATAAATTTAATGTAAAAGATTACTTTCTTGCATACAGAGCATTCCTGCATGTAGATTTTTAAAACACAAAAAACACCTGTAAATATGGGCAAAGAATATGAACACAAAGGTTTAAGAAACATAAGTTGAAAAAAACTCTAAAATATAGGAATCAATGAGAAGTTGATTACAATAGATAGTTCAATTAAAACTTGACTGCAGTATCCTTTTTCACTTATTATATTATAAAATATATTTAAAATTTGATACCAGAACCCTATAAATTCTTTGGGCAGTATAATTTGATACACTCTTTATGGAGGTCAATTTGTCATCATTTAATAATTTATAAATTCATTTATCTGTTAATTTAGCAGTTCCAACTGGGAATTTATCCTGGGCATAAACAGATACAAAGCATTGAAAATGATAAATGTTCTTTTCAATATTGTTAGGAAAAAAAGTAAAAGATAGGAAATACAAATCCATAGCATAAATGTCCATTATCTGAGAACCAGTTAAATAAAATTTTAAAATTATTAGTATTATTTAATTTTATTTACTGTATTGGAGTGACATTGATTAATAAAATTATAAAGGTTTCAGGTATATAATTCTATAATATATCAACTGTATATTGTGTTCACCACCATATCTCCCTTTTATGCTCTTCTACCTCCCCCACCCCCTTCTCTTTTTTTAATCTATAAAATGGGATATGATAAAACTGGTATAGAAGGGAAAAGGGGATCTTTTTAAATTAATATGAAGTTTTCCAAGATTTATTTGGTAAGTGATAAATCAAGGTATACAACAATGTATATTAGAGTGAGTTTTCATTTATGGACAAAGAGGAAAAGACTAGTTTACATTTAATTTGCTTATTTGTCTATTAACACATTTCTAACAGAATTGGTGTGAACCCAATAATTGTAGGGTAGGGAGGACTTGCTTAGTGCAGAGTTGAGAAAGAGACTTTCCACTGCAATTTTTTTTAAGCTTTTATTTTGAATCATATGAAGATATTACTTACTGAATAAGTGAAACAATAATAATTTAACAAATATTTTTTAAGCTACCATTACCTTAATTTACTAATGGGGAAGAGAGTCCTTCTTATTAGGAATTAAGGGAATTATTATTATATTAATTTTTTATTTCATGAGATGCAGAGGTATGCCCACTGGGTATCCTGTGTTCCCCAGAGCTCAGTCCACTGCTAATGGTATTTTTTTTTACATTGCTCCCTTCTTGGAAAAAGGAACATGGAGTAACTTTATTTTTAGACTGAGTTCCAGAATGTGGTTTTGGAAATGTGAAGGTTGGCCTGAATAATTTGCATATAACTATAGTTGCTGCTCTATGAGATGCAAGGTAATGTAATACTGATTGGCTCTACTTTGGGGATTGGTAAAGAACAAAGGCAACTGAACAGATATGGAAACAGTGAGATCATAACAAATGATCATGAAAATAATCTCGCAGCAGTTTGAGAAATGGATGTGTTGAATTTTTTGTACATGTGATGGAGGCTCAAGATAAGGATCATACATTTCTGACCAAGCCTCAAGAACTTGTTTGTCTGCAAAAAAACTTACTCTTTCCAGGTTAACGTAGCTGTTGCTTTGTCCCCTGGGAGCAGAGACACCCTTATGCCTGTAACTCAGATGTCCTGCTCCATGCATGTCTCCCACTCCCTGGATGAAATAACCCGTACCAGCCCCACTGTCTGTCCATACTCCTATACATGGGAACTGCTGGGTGTGGGCCAAATGCTAAAAGTGACCTGAGGATTCCCATCTCTGTTGTGTTGCCACTAGTCATTGAGTTGGTAACTTCCATTGAAAACTAACCCACTTTTATTTAGAGAGAACAGGCCTTCCTACAGAGGTATCATTTGCTGTGTAAAATCATGGTCAGTGATGATGCCCATAGCTAGACCATCAAATGTATTAACTTCCTTAGCATAAGCCTTCGCTTTTCATGTAACTTAGTCTTGACAAAAAAAAAAAGAGTTTCTCCATTCAGCGCAGGGTTGCAGCTTACCTAATATGCCACGAGAGATAACTTTGATCTAGGAAACTTCAAACTTTTGTCTTGCTATAATGGAAGTTCACAGGTCTTTATACCAAGAAAAATGATAGGCATTGATGCCCACTGGAAAGTATGCCTGTCTGAATAAGATCAGTGTTTTATGTTGTTTCCAGAGTTTAAGCTAAAAAGCAAATGCTAGTATCATCTTCAATTTATTTTATCTAAACCTATAACGAATAATCAGAAATGTTCTAATTGAAATATAATTCAGAAAATATAGAATTATTTATTTCTAAATATCCACTACTGTTAGGAGTATACATTTTGATAGATTTTAGAAAACAGTTTGACCTAGTATATGAGAGGTATTGCATATCCAAAGGCTGAGCAAGCCCACCCCTACTTGGCCCGAGACACGCTAAGGGACCTTCTATACATGTACCAGAAAACACACAGAACTGTGTGCAGGAGAGTTGCTAACAACAGAGACAACCAGAAAGAGCACTAATTATAAATGGACAGGAAAATAGATGAACTGTGGCATTTTCACATGAAATACTATGCAGATGTGAAAACAAATGAATTATAGTTATATATACATGTGTATATATTAAATAATTTAAAAAGTGATGAAAATAAATTCATTAAACAAACCTACCATACAGCTCCATTTTTATAAATACCAAGAACATAAAAAACTGGGCAATGTATAAAATTTAATAAAATGAATATTTGAGAGAAGAGGAGAGAGCAGCACATGAGATAAGGTAGAGACCCAGAATGAGAGTAAATATAATTGATAATGTTAAATTTATTAGTACGGTGTTGGCTGGATGTTGTTTGCTCTATTTATAATAGTACTTTGTATAAATTATAATGTTAAAGACATAAAATAATAAACCCTTAAACATTATCTCAGGATATATTAGAGTTGATTAAAACTTCTATTAAAAAAAGGTTACCATTTGGCCAAAACCTCTTTCAATAAACTTAACTGTAATTGCAATAACAAATACCATGTGGCTTTAGGTTCAAAGAGTAGCAGCAGTTTTAATTGAAGTTAATAATGGCATGGAACATGTCTCACCTCTTTTTTAACTCTCCGTTGTGAGTGTGAAATCACAGTTTACCATGGGCAGTGGAAGAAATGAGTTTTATTTTTGACAGATACCAAATGCTACCAAACCCAGACTGAGGGCAAATTATCGTACACATATTTCAAAAGTTTCCTCAATTGCTTCAAAGGCAATAGGAAAATAATTGGTATTGCTGACCTCAGAGACGGTTTAGGAAATTAATGAAATGGCTAGTAAGTGGTGGAAATGGGAATTGAATTTGGTTTGACCCAGCCTGCCAGCTTAACAGCTCTGCTATGGAAATACTTCATATTTTGTGACAAGGCTATCATTTAATTCTCAGAAGAGAGAAAGACAACGAACACAGGCAGGAATCTTAATGGGCAACTCAGGACCAAAATGATAGTGTCCAAACATGTAGTTTCATTCTCATTTTAAAAAGAGGGAAATTAATGCTTGAAGAGATTTAATGACTTAACTATGATCAAAAGCATGTCTCTGCAGTGCTGTCTGCTTACTGATAGAGAAGCCATCCTCAGCCCTCTGTCTATACTCTGTAACTCCCATCCTTCACCCTTCATCCTGATATTTTCTACACTTTCCATTTAAAACTACTCACTGAGCATGAGAGCATTTCTCATTCTACCTCCCTTCACTGGTAGATTTTTAAAAATAGCAACCACCAAAATACTCTGTTCTTTTACTGTCAGTAGTAAAACTTTAAATATTTGTCAGAGTTTATTATTTCTTCTTAAAATTAAAAATATTAATCATATTTTCAACAGAAGACATTCCATTGGAATGTTGGGGTGCATTCTGTGTTCATCTTTTATCTCCCAGTTGACCTTATTTGAATTCTGTTTCATTCCAAATTGAAGATTCGGCAAAAAGTTGCCGAAGCATTTCTTTTAATTTTCATCAAAACATATCAATGGCCATATCTGACAGCCAGATTAATTTATCATTTGTTTTAATAACTTTTTTATAAGGACAGACTCTGTACCCTAAACCATTTTTAATCTTTTATAAGAAGTTAAGATATATATATGATATATATATATCATATATATGATATATATATATTTGCTGACATATTGATTTTAGATAATAAAGTGCCTGGATAACATGTATTACTAATGGAAATAAAATAAAGTTTTGATTTTTATCTACATGCTTTAGTCTAGCTTCCAAAGTTAAAGTAGTTGAGTATTTAAAAAACAAAATACTTCCTCATAAAGAAGGGAGAAAGAAGAAAGGAGAAAAATTAGGAAAAAAGAAAAGAAATATATTCCTATCTGCTTAACCTCAACCCCATACTCTTAGGCAAATACTAGATTTTATTGCCATTGCTTAATAAATAGGTATTGGTATTTATTGTCTTTGTTTTTATGGCAGTATTATGTAAACTGGAGTTGGAAGAGAAATCTAAGCAGTGACCTCCAATAAGGGAAATAGAGTTTCCTCCTTATTAGCAGAATTAGCAAATGATGGAGAGAGAGCATGATAGGTATCCAGGCATGACTGCAAGGTTTTATGTTTTCCCTCCACTAGCAAGGAGATAATAATTATGTTTAAAGAGATTAGAAATATATTTTGGACTAATCTTAATACTCATGAAAGCTATGTCCAAAGTTATTCCAGTGAAAAGTTATACTTTTTTCTAGCAGGGTTGTGTGTCAGCACAAGCAAGTAAAAAGTTTTAGGACTTTTTCTTTCTTTCCTGTTGAGAAAATCACAAAATTGCCCTGTCTATTCTAGACAAAGGTTTACCTGCAAGTGAATGAATCCTGAAGACTGGGGTATCTCAGGAACTACTGGTATGTCAGTTCATTCCACCTATTTCATATTGGCTCTATGTATCACATTCGATGTTGAATAAATTCAGCATCACATGGGCTCTACTGATCACACATTTCAGATATTCTCAAGAGCTCTGAAAAATAAACACATAACACCCAGAATTATTCTATACTGTGAGTTATTTTGGGAAGTAACAATAAATCCCTACATTAACATGAAATAAGAACATATATAATTATTAATACAATATTAAAAATGTGTTTTCTTTATATGAATTTTATTATATGAAGTCAGTGGTTATTTTTAGTTAAATAACTTTTATTATCAGTTCATTGCAAGTATTCTTAGCTTTGTTATATAAATTTTAAATTTTGTAATAAAACTTGAATTTACATTATTCACTTTTCATACACAAAAGACAGAACTGAGTATTATTCAAAATTCAGAAAATCCTGAATTTACTCTGCTTCTCTGAAATATAAAGAAACCTGTCATGAGATCCTGTCATTTTGTCTCTAGGTAATTGCCCCAGAGAAAGAGACATTTAACTCCAGAAGGCCCACTAAGAATACAGCTTTTTCCATTTATTCATTGTGAGTTACTTTTGCGTGGTACCCATTTATGAATAAATAGTAAGAATACATCTTCTCTCTGAAAAAGTTCTCATATTTGCTTTCTTACCTTGGGAAAATTCATGACTTTAAGAAAGATGAGATGGAAGTTCCTGGAATACTTCTCTGTGTCAATATTGAATCCAAAGCAATGCCGCATTGCTGTGAGAATCACAGATCGTAAAACTAGAAAATTTTAGAAGTGATAATCCCTATTACATTCCCATTGAACTCTCTAGTTTGTCTGAGACAAAAGATTTGTCCTGAAGAATTATAGAGCTTTATCACGATTAGGTGGTTTTCCAGTTGCAATTACTGTCCTAAATGTGCTTTCCTTACTAAAGTGAATCATTACAGCCCCTGGCATCTGGTATGCTATTATTGATTCAGAGATCACTTTTTCCCCTCTAACCAATAAACAGCAAACATAAAAAGCATTCTGTTTTCACCTGGCAGGGGCAACAACTTAGCACTTCCAATTTTAAGCCGCCTTCTAGGTTTGAAAAATTCTGGAAAGTAGGTAGTAGAAGTAATCTCCATTAAAGGTCTTGGTAGGAAAAATTCTTCTCCAAGAGCACATAACAAAAAATGCATGAAGCTACAGAGATCTCCCTCCTTGCTAAACTTTCTACATACACGGTGATTTGCATTATACTGGGCATTCCCCTTAAAATATACTGGGATATTCCCTTAAAAGGGACAGATAAATGCATCATACAACCAATTTTAATAAGAATCACGTTAATGAAAATTTAGGTGCAGTTCAAATTACATTTTGAATGTGCTATTCCAATTCATGGAAATGTTACTGAAAAGAGTTAACTTTTAAGTCCTGTACCTAACCTCTAAGTTTCAGCTGAAGCAATTTGGTATTCAGCTTTATGATGTAGCCGATCCACTGATGCTCAGTATTCCTGTAGCAGAAGGGAGTGGTGCTTTATTTTAAACCATGGAAAGACTTAATACAATCACAGTAAAGGCCCTGGTGTCTTTCTTTCATTGAAGTCATTTCTTTTTTAACAATTGATTGTTTTTAAAAAGGTCCCTCCCCTGCTACTAAGCCTTATAAAGTTAGAATATTTGATCATGGAACAACAAGTAAAGATGCTTTTCTGTCATCAACTATGCCTGTCCACGTAGCCTTAAACACATATGTGCCTTGAAACACTTTTTTTTTTTCATGTGCATGTATTTTTTATGACACTACAGCCAACTATGTTCTGAAGCATAAATTAGTTAGGGGTAAAAACTACTCACATCCTCAAGACTTTTGTTTTATTTCTACTCTGTCCTTAACCCACACTTACGGATTCATGTAAAATGCCTTGTAAATAATTGAATGAGTTGGAAAATATGAACCTGATTTATTAATGAGTTTACTGATTATGACATCCAAAAGTTCAATGCTCTGCTAGTAGATGTTCATTCAGAAGTGTCCTGAACACACCTATGGGGAAGTCCTTTTATTGTCGAAAAACTTAAAGCAGGAAATAGTGCCTCTGTCTAAAAGATAAGGTGGCTTGAGATAAGAATCTTCAGGGATTTATGGGCAGTGAGCAATCCTTTGGTCTGATGACCAGAGATTTGGAGGAACAAAATTGGAGAATTACAAATAAAGATGTTTCAGGAGGAAGTATATGACTAGACCTCACAAAAATTATGAAATATGTGTCTCCTACACATATTCACTGAAGGCCCCACTCTGGAGGAGTTCCTTAATTTCAGATGGGGAAGAACTGTGACTATCAGTAATCTGTGAGTGAGTTAAAATCAGGTAACTGCTACACATAACAGGAAAAATAAAAGAGCAGTAACTTAAAAAATTTAGAAGTATATTTTTCTCTAATGGAAAACACCTTGAGCTATGCAGTCCATGACTGTACGGTAGCTTCATGTTCATGAGGGCAGTGGCTTCCACTTTCCAGGTCAGCTCATTATGCAGCATTGTAGCTGAAGCTCCTTTGATCTTGACATTTTTGCACATCAAGTAACATGAATAAAGAAGGGCTACAGCACAGAAACCACACATACCATTTAAGTCAGGTCACTTGACATAAATGTTTTTGAAATCCTTCACATTACTTTTATTTTTATATCACTGACTAGAATTTAGCCATGTGGTCTTACCTGGATGAAGAACAAAAAAATATTTTATCTGGACACACTGCTGCTCTAAATAAAATTGAGATTCTGTAAGTAAGGATGAAAAACAAAAAGCCTACTCCGTGGAAACTAGCAATCCTGCAACAACCTGTTTTACTTGCCGTCTCTGGGCTTGATCAATGTCCTGATTTTAAAAAAGTCTTGGGCAGAGGTAGATACTATGTATAGAGTCAACAGCATGGGTATTTTTACTGCAAAGGTTTGTCTGGCCTCCACCACAGCTGAGTGTCTTACAGCAATTTGCAAGAATAGGGTGATTTGGGTGGTGGTATCAGTCAAAAGATACATGCTTTTATTCAGCTATTAATATGTGGTTTAATTCTCCCTTATCCAAATTACTTAGGTCTGGAAACCATGAGGGAGGAGACTAGGATGCACCTGCTACCATCACACCAAATTACCTTTGAAGTTCTCACCTCATAGTTTCTGGAGGATATTGCTTTAGCTCAAGGGAATAAATGATTCCACCAGGGGACAGAAAGAATAGGAAAAAAGCTTTCTTCTAAATTGGGTATATGAATTCTAAGTATCGACTTCTCTGTATGACTGGGCTGGCTATACAGTAGACCAAGGGCGGTGTGTTAGAGGAATTAGCCAAATAATTTTATGGGTTTCTTCTCCTGTTAGTACCACAACCAGGTATAAATGTTAACAGAAACAAATAAAACTATTTAAAAATGCAGGGACAAAAAATTCTTAGTTCATAAAGGAATGAAGATTTGGTTTAACCATGGGGAAGGCAGAATAATGGCCCCCCAAACATGACCACATCTTAATTACCAGTCTCTATGATTATGTCCCCTGCAAGAGGAGCATAGCAGGTGCTAAGGTAAGGATTACCCAGTTGGTCCCAATATAATTGCGGGGGCCCTATAAGAGGTAGCTAGGAGGGTGAAAGTTAGAGATTTGAAGACATTATGTACATCTTCACCTGGAGATCTTGACTTGGAACTAGTTGATGTAGTGACTAATGAGATATTGGGCGAGGTCTTTTGGGAATGTAGATGATTCCAATTTCTGTTGTTTGAAGAATGGGTTGTATTATGCTAAGCACAGATTATTAAGTCAATGGAGCCAAATACAATAGTTACTCCCATGCCTTAGCAAATAGGGCACAGATGTGTAAATTCAATCTGAAGCTCCTATTTGGAATTCATAATTTAGAATGATGCAAAAAAGCAGGGATATTTTAGGGCTTTTTCATGGTGGACAAGATGACACCACTAGAGGCAGCATTCAATTTTCTGTTGCAGTGGTATCTTAACCAGACCGTATGTATCCATGATTTTGATAGTATATCTAGTACCCTTGGATTTCACACTTCATGTCAATTCTGCTTCTCCAGTATTTCCACGGATACTATTAATTGTCTGGCATTCTTTTGATAAAATGTTTGTTTAAATTATACAGGGTTGACTTTTATATAGGGAGAGAGAAGTTTAATTTGAAGAACATGACAATTATTAGAAGGTTATATTTTGCCTCTGGTCAGTGATATTTCCAAACATTTTACCATGACTTGAGTGAAGTATATCATAATACATCTTGGATCAGTTTGCTCTAGTCTTGTGCATTTTAGATGAATGGCATAGCTAAAGTCATCCTCACTGGCTCTTGAATGTGGAAAAAGGAACTCCTCAGATAAATGGCACAGTTAATGGGCAAGGATGACAATCACTGTTTACTTAAACATTGACATTTTGTTCTCTTCTTCTGTTTTATGCACACTTTTATGGTGATATATTTGTTTGACTAACACTGTTAAGCTGTGTGATGGCAAGATTCTAGAATAAGATTATCTAGACTTCTTGTATCCAAGCAGCTAAAAATTCTAAATAAAATAAAAATTATTTCAACTGAAAAAGTTGAAATCAGATTCTGTGAAAGCCAGAGTGAAAACCAGGTTGAGGCTGTGTGACATCAACACAATAGTGTTCCCCTGGGATGTTTTTAGACATCACTCTCACTTGTCTAATCTGAGAGTCTGTTTTCAAACTCTTAAGAATGAAAAATATTAAAATCACTTACCATTTATCTGAGATCGTCATGGTCTAAAATACTATGGAACGTGATATACCTCTAGGCCAGGAATTCTCAAATTTTTGTTCTCAGAACATTATTATCCTTTGAAATGATTGAGGATCTCAAGAGCTTTGGCTTGTGTGGGTTGCATCCATTAACATTGACCACATTTGAAATTTTAAATCTGAGAAATATTTAAAATACAATAATATGCGAATAGCATGTCTTTGTTTTCTAGAGTGAGCCTTTGGAAATCTCTGCTGTACATTTATGAGAGAAAAAGAGTAGAAAAGGCAAATGGTGCCTTAGTGTTATTATGAAAATAGTTTTAATCTTATGAACCTCCCAGTCTTCTGGGCGCTCAAGAGTCTATGGACCGTATTTTGAGAAATGCTACTCTAGGCATTTGTAAATATAAAAAGTCCTCATATGTCCAAAATTTTACTGAGACTGTCATTTTATTTACATTTGACACAAGCCTAAGAGCACTTATGATGTCTCAGGTTTGTGATAAGTGCTTTTAGTATAATATTTACCCTTATTTTATAGATAAGGGAATTGTATCTCAGAGAGGCAAGTAACTTGCCTGGAGTGAAAGTGTTGATAGATTCTTAGTGCAAACTTAGTCTCTCCCATTTCTTCAAAGGTGTTACTACTTTCACCATATTATCCTTTAACATCCCAAAGGGAGAGATGACATCTGTAATAAAAGTTCAGCAGTACATATGGGATGGTACTGTTCAAAGAATTAATATTAATTTGAAAATAATGTTTTAATTTAGAGTATAGATTATTTCCATTTGTGAATTACATACGATGATGGATACTTTTCTCGTTTTCTTTGGGAATTTTGCATAATGCCTTAAAACTCCTAATGGTAAATTTTTGTATTTGTATTGTCTGTAATGCTCTTTCCATGAATGATAGACTGACATGAACTTTTCAAGTTTTGCTTTTCATTTTCCTATTTTACAATAAAATAGAAAGTTTATTTTTTAAAGAAATAATCATCTTTGGTAAAAAGAAGAGAGGAAAGCTATTTTTTCCTTTAGTTATTTTGTAGAGTTAGAGTTATCAAATCACCAAGGATTTCTGTTAGGAGAAAAATTTCATAAAATTGCCAATTTAGATAAAAGATTTCTACTTTTTTGGAGTTTGAATCCCAAACCAATACATGATTGCTTTCCCCCTAAGACTATGTATTGAGACATGTTTCCTCATGTTTTGCCAATTATTTTTTTTCAGTCTATACTTCCCCTCACTATGCAGCCAGCCCTTTAACATAACTATGGAGCTGTCATAAATTAAACTTACTACCTTGTACAGACCAAGACCTCATTTGCTTTCCCCGCACTATTCTAAAACTGAGTCGTCCCTTCTCAATCCTCTTAATGGCAGCCACTGCCACAGCCGCAGACCATGTCTTTATCGCTCTAATTTTCAGTTTCATCTTGTTTTTCTAAGCCTGGATATTACCTATTATTTGTTTTGATCTCAACTTTTTCAGTTGAAATAATTTTTATTTTATTTAGAATTTTTAGCTGCTTGGATACAAGAAGTCTAGATAATCTTATTCTAGAATCTTGCCATAATTATAAGTCTACCAAATTATTTTGAGTGTTTTTTGTTTGTTGATATATTTTCTCACTTCTCTACTGGATTGATGAAATATTTTTTAATTCTTTTCTATACAAGTTTTAAATTTATTTCTCTGGTCTGCATTTCATACAGGGTGTTTCTATTATTTAGCAGTTACTTCATTATACTAAATAAATGGTAATCATCAACTCTAATCTCTCCCAGACAGTCTACAAATCTGATGTGCTTTAACTTTTAATAGTCTCTTCCCATGTTATTCCCTGTTGCCTGTATCTTACTACTACCTTATTTTCAACTGTATAATTACTCATTATTTAACTTTATGTTCTTATCTTCAATGACCTATAATTATCTTTATTTTGTTTTTAATTTTAAACAATAAATCAGCTAATTAGAGAGTGATAATACCTTGGAGTTGTATTTATTTTAGTTTGGTTTGATATTCTCTCTTAAGTCCTTTGGATAATTAAGTTTACTACTTCTTGACTTTATTTTTGCTGATTGGAAGTCTATCTGTATACTTGCCATACCTTTATGTAATACATATACACATAAATTACATAAAGGTATGGCCAGTTCTTCATAAGAATTGGCACATTGCCCTGACTGTTGTGGCTCAGTTGGCTGGAGCGTTGTCCAGTAACCAAAACATTGTGGGTTTGATTTCTGGTCAGAGAACATACCTAGTTTTCAGGTTGAATCCCTTGTCTGGTCATGTATGGGAGGCACCAACCAATGCTTCTCTCTCACATCGATGTGATGTTTCTCTCTTTCCCTTCATCCCTCCCTTCCTATCTTTCTAATGAAAAAAAAGGTCCTCAGGTGAGGCTTAAAAAGAAAAGAATTGGCATGTTGCTTCAATTTGAGGATTCATATATATATGTGTGTGTATATATGAATATGTGTATATATATGAATATATAAATATATGGGTGTGTATTAATACACGTGAATATATATGTATTAATATATGTGTATATATGTGAATATATATGAGTATATATGTGTATGAGGTCTGTCCGGAAAAAGTCAACCACAAGAACAGTTTGTATGACATCAATATAACCTGGCAGCCAAGGAGAGTGGACTGGAATGTTCATGTGTGAACAATGACAACTTCACTGTACTAGTCAGTGGGGGCGGTAGACATTGTTGAGTGAGCTTGTGTACTATGTGACCCTCACATTCAAAATGACTGAGCAAGTAAAGCAACAAATCTGCATCAAATTTTGCGTTAAGCTTGAACATTCCTCCACAGAAACTTTGGATGATTCAGAAGACTGCAACTATGGACAACTAGTGATTGGGAGCTTCATCAAAACAACACACCTGCTTATGCATCATGTTCTGTGCAGAGTTTTTTGGTAAAACATCAAATCACCCAGGTGACTCAGCACCCCCTACAGCCCAGATTTGGGAAAATGATGAGAATCCCAGAGGATCCCCCTGCCCCTATCATCTTGTCAGACAAGAGCAGTGACTTCACTCTTTTTCTTTTTTTTGGCACATTATTTTTTTATTGTAATTTTTTCTATTACCATTCACCCCCCTAAACCATCCCCACCCACAGTCACCACCCTGTGTCTATATCTATGAGTCCTTTTTTCTTTTTGCTCAGTCCCTCCATCTCTGGACCCTCACCTCTATAGCTGTCCTCCTCTCTGTCTATGAGTCTGTCTCAAGCTTGTTTGTTCATTTTTTAATTAGATTTCACATACTAAGTGAAATCATGTGGTATTTGTCTTTCTATGACTGGCTTATTTCACTTAGCATAATGTTCTCCAGGTCCATCCATGCTGTCACAAAGTGTAAAATTTTCTTCTTTTTTCATGGCCGAGTTCCATTCCATTGGATAAATGTCTTATAGTTGTTTTATTCACTCATCTACTGATGGACACTTGGCCTGCTTCCACATCTTGGAGGTTGTAAATAACACTGAAATGAACATAGGGGTGCTTATGGTCTTTCAAATTAGTGTTTTGGGTTCCTTCAGATATATTCCCAGAAGTGGGATCCCTTTGTCAAAAGACAGATCCATTTTTAATTTTGGGTAGTAGGTCCATACTGCTTTGCACAGTGGCTGGACCAATCTGCATTCCCACCAACAGTGCAAAAGGGTTCTCTTTCTCCACATCCTCACCAGCACTTGTAGTTTGTTGATTTTTCAATGATTGCCACTGTGACCAGTGTGAGGTGATACCTCATTGTGGTTTTAATTTGCATTTCTCTGATTAGTGACATTGAGGATCTTTTCATATGTCTATTGGCCATCTGTATGTTCTCTTTGGAGAAGTGTCTATTCACATCCTTTGCCCTGAATTTTTAAATTGGATGTTTTTGGATTTTGGGGGGAGTGTTAAGTTTTATAAGTTCTTTATAAATTTTAGATATGAAGTCCATATCAGATGTATTGACAGATATGTTCTTCCATTCCGTGGGTTGTCATTTTATTTTGTTGATGGCTTCCTTTGCTGAGCAAAAACCTTTTAGTTTGATGTAGCCCCATTTGTGTAGTCTTTCTTTTGTTTTCCTTGCCTGAGGCAATATATCAGATAAAATATTGCAATGAGCGATGTCCGTGATTTTACTGCCTATAGGCATGTCCAGCCTGTGGCCTGAGATGAATGCGGCCCAGAACAAAATCGTAAATTTTCTTAAAACATGAGATTTTTTTTTGTGTGATTTTGTGTCACAATGTATTTAATGTGTGGCCCAAGACAACTCCTCTTCCAGTATGGCCCAGAGACACCAATAGATTGGATACCCCTTTCACTGCCTATGTTTTCTTCTAGGATTTTTATGGTTTCAGGGTTAACATTTAACTCTTTAATCCATTTGAATTTATTCTTGTGTGTGGTGTTAGAAGATGGTCTAGTTTCATTTTTCTGCACGTTATCTGTCCAATATTCCCAATGCCATTTTTTGAATAAACTATCTTTGGCCCATTGTATGTGTTTGCTTCCTCATTGAATATTAATTGACTATAAAGGTATGGCTTTGTTTCCGGGCTCTCAGTTCTGTTCCATTGATCTGTATGTCTATTTTATGCCAATACCATGCTATTTTGATTACTCTGGCCTTAGAGTATAGTTAGATACTAGGTCGTGTAACTCCTCCAACTTCGTTCTTCTTTATCAGGATCATTATTGCCATGCGGGGCCTTTTGAGGCTTCATGTAAATTTTTGAAACATTTCTTCTAGTTCTGTGAAATATGTCACTGGAATCTTGTTGGGAATTGCATTGAATCTGTAGATTGCTTTGGGTAGCATACACATTTCAATGATGTTAATTCTTCCTATTCATAAACATGGTATATACTTCTACTTATTTGTATTTTCTTCAATTTCTTTCTTCAGTGTCATAATTTTCCATGTACTGGTATTTTGCATCCTTAGTTAACTATATTCATAGGTATTTTATTTTTATATTTTTGATTCAATTGTAAATGGGATGGTTTTCTCAGTTTCCCTTTTTGATAGTTCATGATTGGTGCATAAAAATGGAACTGATTTTTGGATATTAATTTTGTATCCTGATACTTTGCTGAATCTATTTATCAGTTTCAGTAGTTTCTAAGTGGAATCTTTAGGATTCTTTCTGTACAGTATCATGTCATCTGAAAATAATGACAGTTTTACTTCTTCCATTCCAATTTGGATGTCTTTAATTTCCTCTCTTTGTCTGATTGCTATGGCTAGGACTTCTAGTATTTGGGTTTTGAATGAGAGCTTTGAAAGCGGCATTCCTGTCTTGTCCCAATCATGCAGTTTTTGTCCATTGGCTATGATGTTGGATGGAGGTTTGTCATATATAACCTTTAGTGTGTGCAGATATATTCCCTCCAATCCTACTTTGCTGAGAGTTTTTATCTTAAATGGGTGCTGGATTTTGTGAAATGCTTTTTCTGCATCTATTGATAAGATTATGTGGTTTTTGTCCTTCATTTTTTTTTATGTGGTATATGACATTTATTGATTTGGGAATTTTGTACCCTTTTGCATTCCTGGAATTAATCCACTTGATTATGGTGTTTTATATTTTTGATGTGTTGTTGTATTCAGTTTGCTAATCTTTTGTTAAGGATTTTAGCATCTATGAGGTCAGTGTGGAAAAAGTCCAACCATTATTAATAAAATGAGAATCATTTGCACAACATAGATGTAACCTGGCAGCCAGGGAGAGGGGACTGTGCGTGAACAGTGATGACTTCACTGTACTAGTCAGCAGAGCGATCGCTGCCTTTGAGTGAGCATATGTGCTGTGTAGCTGTCACATTGAAGATTACTGAGTAAGTAGAGCAATGACTCTGCATCAAAGTTTGCATTAAGCTTGAACTTTCCTCTGCAAATACTCTTTGGGTGATTCAGAAGTCCACAGCTCTGGGCAACTGGTGATTGGCAGCTTCATCCTGACAATATGCCCACTCATGCATTACATTTTGTGCAGTTTTTTGCTAAACATCAAATCACCCAGGTAACTTAGCCCAACTACAGTCCAAATTTGGTGCCCTGTGACTTTGGGCTCTTCTCAAAACTAAAATCACCTTTGAAAGGGAAGAGGTTTCAGACCATCAATGAAATTCAAGAAAATATGATGGGGCAGCTGATGATGATTGGGAGAACTGTGTGAGGTCCCAAGGTGCCTACTGTGAAGAGGACTGAGGTGTCATTTTTCTGTGTACAATGTTTCTTATATCTTGTGTCTTCTTCAATGAATGTCTCTAGTTCTCATATTGCATGGCTGGATACTTTCTGGACATACCTGGTGTATAGGAATATATATCAGTATAGAGTGTGTGTGTGTATATATATATATATATATGCATCTATTTTTTAGTTATTGATTTCATATTTTCAACCTTGACTTCCTGGGCCCATTGCTATATTTTCTTATGCCTAAAAACTTCTCGCCCATTATCTCACATCATTATAAATCTCTGTCAGTTTCCTCTCTATCCTCTCCTCGTAGAGCTTTATTTTGTCAATACTGACTTGAAACTATCTCTCATAAATCTTCTCTAAAGAGAAATGTAGAGTTTTAGTCCAGCTCTTTCTTTCACTAACATCGTGACTTTAGTTGACTCGGTTAACCATTATGAGGATCAGTTTTCTCTTCTACAAAATAAGGATAATAATTGTACCTGATTCCCTCCTGAGAACTAACTGCCAAAGACAAGCACAAATTGCTGCTATAATAAATTGCCTGAAACTTAGTGGCTTACAATTATTTTACAATTCTGTAGTCCATAAGTCCAGCACAGGTCTCACCGGCCTAAAACGAGGCACTGGTAGACCCTTTCTGAAGAGTCTAGGCGAGAGTTCATTTCCGGGCCTTTTGTAGCTTGTAGCAGCTCCCTGTGTTACCTGGCGTGTGGCTCTCATTCTCCTTGCTCAAAGCCAGAAATATATCTCTGACTCTCCCCATCTCAAGGTCTATAATCTAAAGCACATCTGTGAGATCCCTTTTGCAATATAATATAATATAATATTTTAACAAATTCCAGGGATTATAGGACATCGATGTCTTTGGAGGGGATCATTATCCTGCAAAGACAACATTCGAAGGCCTTGACATCTAGTGAGCATTCAAAAAATATTAGCCTCTAGTTCTTTTTAGTAGTTTTGAGAGAAATATACCATTTATTTTCTCTCTCTGATTTCGTATTAAATAGAATTATGTATGGCTACCTAAGAGAATCCAGAGAATATACTGATATAGCATATATTTGAAATATTTTGAACTCGGTTACATTTTAATTAAATTATATTGTATAGCTTTTATTTTAATAGCAATGTCAAAGATGTTAGTGGGTAGAGACTAGAGCTAGACAGGGTGGATTTCTATAGTAAACTCTAAGGCACACCAATCAACCTATGATAAAAGTGTTTCCCACCCCCTCCATCTCTTTGTGGGTGTGAATGTGTGTGTGTATCACGGGGTTTGGCATCCATACTGATCGATTTGTGCTTTTATCTGTCAGGTTTCTATCAGAGAAGCAGAATGGGAATAATCTGGACCCACAAGCACACAATAGAGTGCACAGATATGGACAGAAATCTGCATCAGTCCCTGCTGCCTCTGACCTTGATGCTACCGGCATCTCGTAGGGTCCAGGACCTTTTCATGGTGCTCAACCCTGGCCGTGCGGTCTGAGTGGAGAAGGAGAATTCAGAGGGAGGCTCTGCAACAGTCTTCTGCCAGAAAAGGGAGCCAGCAGGTAAGTGACCCTCTAAATGGCTGCTGCTTTACTTCTGCCTTCCCTAGAAAGCGTTCATAAATGGAAATATACAAGAAAGGAAATTTTGGGAGTTGTAGTTCAGCCTAGTTGAGTCAATAAAGATACTGCATAGTAGCTATTTGTGCCTAGTTTCAAATCATTAATTGTCCATTTACTTCCTATTGATCTTAGATTGGTTTCTTAACTTCCGTATGCTACCATGTTCTCATCTGTAAAGAAGAAATAGCTGTGAAAATTATGATCATGAATATAAAAAATATAGCATAGTTGTTCACATACAATAAGTGATAAATTATTGGCAACATTCTAAATGAGCAGCAGTAAAGGAATGTTGAACTAAATTAGAGTTCTTAGAATTCTTACAATAAATGAAATAATAAACATCCTTCTGTACTTATTTATAACATGTGTAATGAAATTGGATAATCTTTTGGATATGAATTGGATATGAAGCTCAGTTAAACAAAGCATGATATATTACTGCATATATATAATTTCAGTATTGAAATCTTATTCTAAATAAGATTGATACTGATTTTAAAAGACTTAAAAATGTTTAATTTGATTCAGACTACTGTGAAGTGCTACAAAAATATTTATAAACCAAGTGCTTCAGATAAACTAAAAGATAAATATTAAAAATGAAATAATAACTGGAAGAAAGTCTAATAAATATTTCTGTGCTAATTATATATTAGTCCGGATTCACCAGAGAAACAGAAAAAATAGGAGATATATAGGCATAGATTTATAGATATGTAATTTCATATATATATGAAGTTATTATACAGAATTGGCTCACATGGTTATGGCAGGCCTAGAAATCCCAAGTTCTGAAGTCAGCAAGCTGGAGACCCAGGAGAGCTAATGAGTTACCTACCAGTCTGTGTCTTGAAGGTCTGAAAAGTAGGAAAACTTATGGTATAATTTCCATTTCAGATTGTTGCTAGAAACTAACAAGCCTGAAGCAGAAAGGGAAATGCTGTACTCTTGGTATATTTGCTCAAAGACTGTGGTATACATCTTTTCCACGGGAATAGCATGAGCTAAAATATTTTAAGGCTTTAGATCTCTGGATGCTATTAATTAGTATGTATATTTCACTTAGGAAAAATAACTATCAGTGTTTGTCTAGTGTTAGATTTTGAAAGAAACAAGCTATTATTTATGGGAAAGCATGACCTGAAAGTTTCTTGAAATTAGATTATCTGGCATTTCAATTTGTCTTCTACCTTCTCAAGGTTACCATATTTAGTTAGTTCTCATAAATCAAATTCATAGGGCTATTTGTCATTCTTATTACATAGTAAGTGTATTTTTACACTGTTTCAGTAAGAAGTACATACTGAAATAATTTATTAACATAACACCTTGCATTATGTAGGGTTATTTTATCATGTAAACAAGTTTAATGCTGTTCATTAACATAATTCCCTATTTTATAGGTAAAATGAGTGATTAGTATCAATGTTTTAATAGTATCTTAGGCCATTTGGGATGCTATTACAAAACACCATAGCCTGGGTGGCTTATAAACAGCAGAACTTTAATGCTCACTAGTGGTTCTGGAGGCAAGAAGTCCAAGATCAGGAAGGACTTTCTTTTAGGAGGCAGGCAGCCAACTTCTCATTTTTCCTTCACATGTAGAAATTGATGAGGGAGTTCTCTCAGACCTTCCCCTAGATATTCTTACTTATGAGGGTTTCGTCTTCATGACCTAAATACGTCTGAAAGGCTCCTCATCTGACTCCATTATCTTGGGGACTAGGAGTTTAACATATGAATTTGGGGGAGAAACACAAATGTTCAATATATAGCAACTGGTATGTTAATGTGTTTTCACATGGTTATATAAAAATTGTTCTTGAACATACAGCCATGCCTTTCGGTGACCATGATATCACCTGTTGTGGTATATAAACTTGAAATGTGAACAAAAACAATTTTATTGCAGATATTTTTCTACTCCAAGCTGTTTTTATTTAAAACAATGAAATTGTTGGCTTACTAATAAAGCTAAATTTGCCTTAGAGGATACACTTTGTGGCTATTTAATTTGTGGTAAAGTCTCTGATTTGTGGTAAAAATGCATATTAAAAATATAATTTTTGAGGAGTCTGTTTATTTTGCAATTTAGAGTATACTAGTCCATACAATGCAATCAAATGTTATGTAAATGGATTTCATGAGGTTATTTAATCACTCTTCAGTCAGTTCAATGTATGGTGGAAATAGGTACAATGTAGGAAAACAAAAGATAGTTTCTTATTTTTTTCATCATTTGCATATCGTCACATGCAGTTAAGTACATAGAATGCAGAAAACACTGTGTGTTAATATATAGTGCAATAGTAGTTCTTGAAATAAAATAATTGAGCATAATTTGGACCTTCTTTAGCACCAACCATTACCCAGAAATACCTGAATTATCATTGTGGCAGAATGATGACCATTCATTAGAAAGTTGTGCACCGACGTCTACAGCAAAGAGTTGTGACTGGATGGTGGCCCATTTTCTATTCTCCTTAACTTAGAAATTTTCACATGATGGAGTTACGGTCATTGGAATGTAAGCAATGGCAATGTGCATTAACTGCAAGTCTGGAACAATGCAATTCCTTTTATAGTCTCTGATGGTCTTTTCCCTTCTGGCCCACTTCCATGGGACCTCCAGCTGATCTTGAAGTCCATGCGTCGACCATAGCAGAGTCTGTCAACCTAGGTCCCAGACTTAATACACAAATGCGGGTGGCCCAAAACGCGGTTATGTTTCCAGTAAGGTTTTGTTAAGAAGAGATGAGTTCATGTGTCTGTATGTGTAAGGCTGCGAAACCATTGATATTCCGTGACTATGTGGGTTGTGCCTATGTTTTTCAGTCCTCAATTAAACGTGTTTACTGCTCTTGACTGCTTTAAATGTTAAAAGAACTGAGCAAAAGACCTCTGTATTATGAGTACTTAAAAGGTGTGTGTGTGCATGCACATGGACACTTGAAAATAACCAAAGAAGTTATTTTAAATCCCAACAAATCTGACTGAGAAAAAATTAGTTCTAACTTCAGGGTAAATTTGCTGTACAAGCAATCCCAGAGCTTTAGGGAGAGGAAGGAGCAGAAATTTCTGGGATGCAATAAAAGAGAATTATAAAGGAAACAACAGGCAAGGGAGTCCCTGTAATTCATAAGGATTTAAGGTAACTTGTTTAAAGATACACATATATTTGCAGATTGTTTTCTAAGTTGAAAATATGCAGAACAGTTAAATTAGCATTTTAACAAACTATGTAATATATAAGTGACTGCAGTCCCTTATTCCTTATTTGTCAAATAAATTCTAGATCCAAACATAAATTAGAGAGAACAAGAAATACACAAACGAGAGAGTATATTTTCCAAAAATAACTATAGAAATATTTATGGACCCACTTCCTCTTCTGGAACATTGCCAATCCCTCGCCAATGGATTGAGTCTGTTTTCCTTCCCATGAACCGGGTAAGCTTGCGACTGTTCCAGACAATGAAGTATGGCAGAAGTAATGCTATGTGACTTGCAAGGCCGTATAGAATACAGCATAAGGTTTCTCTCCGGCTTGATTGTGTTCCCTCTCGTGCTCTAACACTCATACTTTCCTGATACTCACACTTAGAACTTATCTTGTACTTATGTCCTGAAAAGCTTATACTACATTATGCAAAGAGATGACCTACAAAAGCTCTTGTCTGAAAAAACTGAGGCACCATCTGTTATGTCCAGCGTGATCCCCCAGTAATGTAAGGGGATGGTCTTCATATTATTCCAGCTCCTACCCTCTGAGTCTTTTGTCTGAATCCTCAGAGATTCTGAAGCAGAGTCAAACCATCTTCGCTGTGCCCCATTTAAATGGTAGACTTGAACAATTCATTAATATAATAAATTGTTGTTTTACTCCACTAAGGTTCACTAAGGATGCAGCGCTCTCACTTTCTTCCTTATTATGTGACCTGAACGTCAGAAGTTAGACTTTCTTCTTTTCTTCCTTTCTCTATCTGATTTTTAAATTAGTAAAGAATCGGGGGGCTCAGCACAACATTCATGAAAACAAGGCTTTCATTTTTTAACTTACCACATTTATAAACATATATGAATTTTATAATATAAATCTTTAAAATTATAAAAATTCTCTGTCACTTTCTCAGTCCTGTCTTACCTTCATTATTATTTATCCACATAGGTACATTAGTTAGCTATGACTATATAACAAATTACCACAAATTTATGAGCTTGAAATGTTACCCGTTTATAATCTCACAATTTCTGTAGGTTCAAAGCCTGGGCACAGATTTATGTGGGTTCTCTGCTAACGTGGGTTCTCTTTCACAAGGCTGAAACCAAGGCATCAGCCAGAATCTTCAATAATCATAACCTCCATTCTGAAATTTGGCTAGGGAAGAACCTGCATCCAAGCATCCTGAGATTACAGGCAAAACCTCTCCTCTACAGCTGTCAGATGCACTGCAGCTTGCTTATTCTAAACTAGGAGCAAAGGTAGAGTGGACCTCTGCTTATCTGACTCTCTGATCATGGCATACTGTTTTACAAAGATTCCCTGATTAGGTCAGGCACACCAAGGGCAATCTTTCTTTGGAATAACTTAAAGGTACATGTCCTGCCCAAACTCATGGAGAGGAGATTACTCAAAGAAATGGATGCTAGGGTGTGTGAATCATGGGTACCACCGAGTGTGACTTCCGTAATAAGTAAGTGAATTAATTTTTACCAGTTCAGTATTACATTCTCAACCAAGATGAATATCTTGATTTGACTGAATATATAAAACTTTACATTAACCAAAGTTTCAATACTCCTTTCCACTAATTTAATTATGGAAAGTACTCTATATTTAATGAGTGCCAAACAAATTTTTATTCAAACTTTATTAAATTCAACAACCATTTAATAAAAATTCAGATTTCTTATCTACAATTGGTAAATTTTATTTTGTGTTGGATATAGGTAGATTTTAAGTACATAATCTAAATTACAATTTTTGCCTTTAGGATCCCTAAAGTCTAGCATGTGAAATATTGTTTTATATATTATAAATGGATATATTACATAATATATGCATATTATACATACATGTATGTCTGTATGCATGTAAGAATCTACTATATATTATGAGAACTACACAGATATAAAACAAGAAAATCAGAAAAGCCTTTCAACCTAATATGACATCTATATTCAATTGAGTAATTACCTCATTATTATATAGTTCTACCAAAATGAAATTGCATTCTGTCTTCCATTTTATCACCTTTAAGACTGAAAAGTATAAACACAGATGATGAATATTATCATCAGGCAGAACAAAATCACCTTTTCTTTTTAAAATTCCTTCTCTTTTTAAAGATCAAAGAAAATTAGGGATTTTCACTTTCTATGTGTCCATTGTCTAATTAATTATAATATGAATATTGAGATATTTTAGATTCAGTGATCAACCCAATTTTATTCAGTATAAATAAATAATATATTTTGAAATTCACTTATACACTGGACTATATCTATAATTTATGGTGAAAAGCAATGTACTGTTTAATAATTATAGTAGCCTATAATTACTGAGGAAGTTGTTTGACTACTCCAAGAAGCATTCATAAGAAAATGATAGGAAATGAAATTTGAATAGAGAGAAGCAATACTTTGGAAAATTTAAAGGAATTATTGAGTGAAAATAAAACTGTCTTTCTTCCTTATTAGCTCTTTCATAACAGAGAGAAATGTACCAGGACAGTCTGATTGAATCAAAGATGAGAAGGATGAGTGAGCAGAGGAAATATTTCTTTACTTTCACAGTGCTCTCTCCAGCAACGAAAGCTGTTAACGGTGGCTTAACCTACACCTCTGAATTCAATCCACTCATACTTGTTTAGCCTCTATCAGCAGACACATTGCCGCTAAGTAGAGGGTTGATGTCCTAATCCTTAGGGCTTAACTTCCGGAACAGAAAGATTAATCCAAGGCAGGAGTGAGACAAGAAATATTAAGGGTGAAAATATGGAAATACCCAAAGCATCATCACTTTTTCTTTCTGGTATCCCATTAGAAAATTGGGAATCTTTGATTTCATGAAAAGGAAATTCCAAGTTATATCCAGATGTATAGAGTCTTCCAAATTTTCTCCCACCTGAATTTGTTAACAGATTCACTAGACTTGAGTGAAGTCCTGTTTGACTCTTCTAGCTTTACATTGACTGTACTAAGAATAATTACTTTGTTCATACTTTTGTAAGAATAACATCTATCATCTCCTGATTAGGGCAACTTCAGGTTTTAATTTTTTTTTTTCTGTGTAACTTAAAATTAGCAACAATTTCACGGAATTCTGGTAAAATAAAATTGTTTAGGAAAATTTTGTATCTCTTCATCATTGACCTTAGTTGTGATGCTTTTCCCCCCTTAAAGCATGCCATCATGTTATTTGGCCTTGCTTTTATGAGCAAAAGAGGCAGAAATATATACTCCCATAAAAATACCTCAGGGATGTGTAGAGCTTGTCTTAGGTTGCATGTAGTAAACTTAATTAGAATTGGGAAACTTCTTAAGAGGAAAAGATAGAGAAATGATAATAGGGGGACAGATTTCACGTTAGAATAAGGAAGAGCTTTCTGACATTGAAATCTGCTTCTCCGTAGTGTTGTAGAAAAGTTTCTAGGTCACCTTATGTTATGGTAATATTCATATCATTGGTTCCTTGGGGAAACAGTTGTGTCCACCCAGGAGTTCCTTTCTGTGATCTTTCATAAGTCAGAACTCCAACTTTCTTTTAACCCTTTTGATGAATAAATTTTGTACTACCCTTCAAAAGGACAATTGGCATAACCTGGAAGTCCTGCCTTAATGTATATTTTATTTATCTCTGATAACTCTGACATACATTCAGTTCACCATGGATGGTTATAGAAACACACTATAAATGACATCGGAAAGTATGTTAGATATGCTTTTTATTACCAATATATTTTTGGTGTAATGAGGTAGAGTTTTATTATTTTATTCATTGCTCAGTATTATTGGTTCTAAAGTCAAAATTGGCTCTAGGGACTTTAACGGAGTAGACTGAAGGCTTTGATTATTGTGTTTTGCCATTGACATGATTCAACGACAGTTCGTGTACAGTTCGTGTACCTCTTGCTGGCATGCTGCCCACAAGCAAGTCATCGCTATACTCCCCGTTTGGATCCCACAGAGTGTATTGCATTGGTTCAGCTAGTAAGTGTTAGCTGGGCATTGACCTTTATTGCAGACCTCATCTTATATCATCGGTTATCCTATAGCTCAGTCACATTGGTTCACTCTGCTGACATGGTCCAACGTCATTGGCCCCTTCCATTAGCCGATTTTCTGAGAGGCGTCTGTAAGTGAAGCATTTTACATAAGAAGATAGTGTAAGAAATAATGGCATATGTTCAGTAGAGTGAACTGTCCTTTACCTTAATGATAATAATTCATTTAATAAGCACTGACTTCTACTATTGCCAAGATATGTAGGTATGAGCCCCCTAATATCTGTTCTACCCTTTAGTATCATAGTAATTGAAATTGTATTCAATGAACATAAGACACAGACACCACAGAGATAGAAGTACCTATAGCGTGTCTCAGTTCTCAGTTGTATCCCAAATGTGAGTGTTTGAAAACACTGACAGTTATTCCAACAAGTAAAATAACATATTAACTCCCCTCTTATACTTGAGCTCAGTAACTGAATGTAATTTGACTCAACAATGGAAGGAAACGTGGCTGAGTTACATGGCTAGAAAAGTAGTATGTTAATGTCCCATCTTGTGCATTCTTAACAGATTTTTATGATAGATTTGACAATAAGTGGTTTTTGCTTTGTATGTTTATTTTAAACTTTAACCTTACCATACGATAGAACTCATTGTACTTCTGACTAACCCAGAAACAAGATGATGAGCCTGCATGTCCTTTATCCACACACGGAGTGCACTTCAGAGTTTCTTTATTTTTTTTTGTGCAAGATAAACTTCCAGCTTCTTCTTTAACAAGGTGCATAATGAAATTCACCCTGATTTTCCAAATTATGAAAAAATAATACTTTAAATGTTATAGAAATACAGGATAATATTATAGATACCTAAAAGTAAAAACACTTTTAAAATTTATTTTATAAATAAGCACGATTTGCAAAATAAAATAGCATGTTACTGTATCAAAAAAAAATCACATGGGTAAAAGATAAAATACAGTTAATGACCAAGTCATAGAATGGGAGATGAACATATATCATATATATAAACATGTATACAAGTATAAGAATGAAAATAAATGCATATTGAGAATATTTTTAAAAAGAACAATGATAAAAAATAAAGAAATAGAACCACAAAAATTAAAAGAACTAGTGACTTAGAAGAAACCAGAAGTGTAAATAAACATTTTTTTAAAATATTCAACTTTTGCATGAAATAAGTACAAGGAAAATTAAAAATACAATAAGCTACTATTTCAAGTTTATCAGAGGGCAAAATCAGAAAGTTTGGCAGTATCAACTGTGGAATAAGCAATTTCTAGGAATGTCTAAATTGGAAAAATCATGCTGAGGAGCAATTAAAATATATTATAAAGGAGAAAGTGTAAATTATTCATGATTCAGTAAATCTCTCTCTAGTGGGATAATGTAGAGAAAGTTTTATGCATGTTCACCTGGATTCTTTGCAGAACTGAACTTAATATCAAGAATAATGGAAATAACCTATATTCCAATATAGTAAATTGAATGAAGCTATTGAGAAATTTTTATAAATGGAACATTGCATAAAGTTAAAATGAATTATGCAATATCAATGACTATAGCATGTTGGAAAATGATTCTATATCAATATAATTTAAAATGATATTTTTCATGAATACATATTTAATGGAAAAATGATAAAATATACAGAGGAAAATACTGTGCAGAAAGGACAGAAATAAGAAGGTAAAATGCAACAGAAGAGGCTTTAATTGTGTCTGCCTTGGTGGTGGTGGTGGTAGGTGGGGTGTGTGTGTGTGACGTGACTCTCATGTGACAACACTCAAACATTTGTTAATTGTTACTGGTCAAATCAGAGGGGTTTTGTGGTTCTTCTCCTCATTATGGTCACTAATTTCTGCATATTCAATTTTAAAAATTACCTTTCAAGGAAGCACCTTTGTTCCAGGAAGAATTAAGTGGACATTCTTGGCTAGAAAATGTAGGGGAGATAGACATTCTTTCTCTTTAAGTAAATATGTATATTGATCTTTTCTGTTCTCAAAAAGACGGGCCAGAGATGGTCTTGAGGGAGCATGTAGTCAAACTTAATTTGGGGCCAAGACACTTCTTAAAAGGAAAGAATAGAAATACACTTTTTCCATTTCTCAAATGGTTTATGCTCTTCCTAAAAGAATTTTCAATGGTTAAAAAATAAGTAAATAAGAAAAAAAAAGTCACTATGTTCCTCAATAGGAATTTACAGTGTGGGGATCAGGAGTCCAGACTGATTTCTCTGCCCAACGTCAGAGTCTGAGAACTGTTACAGAGTGGAGTCGCTCTGACCTAGCCTGTGGCTGAGACTCAAAGCGGCCCCACAAAGAAGCATCTTTGCATGTTGTCGTATGTTTGGAGAACCGGCTGGTTTATGAGGTTAAAAATGATACAGGTTCAGAAAAACAAACAAAAGCCAAGAAGCACCAATATGAAACACTTCTGAAACACTATGAAAGACTGAGATTGATTCAACCATTTTCTTACACCAAAATCATATTCATTCTGCTCAGAATTATATTTTTCTTCAGTTACAAAAGAATTCCGTTAATGTGAAACTGTTTTAAATTCTTCACTGCCATGATGAATTAGCCCATTTTAAAGAGGTATATTATGTTCATTAATCTAAGATTTGGATATTTGATCACATATTCAAAGAGAAATAGAAATCTTATATTCCTTTTTTGTCCTTTTAAAAAATATTTTATTGTTTGTACTATTATAGTTGTCCCAATTTTCTCCTTTTGCACCCCTCCACACAGCCTCCCCATTCCCTCAGGCAATTGCCACACCATTATCCATGTCCATGGGTCCTGAATGTATGTTCTTTGGTTAATCCCTTCATTTCTTAGAACTAGTCCCTGCCTCCCACCTCTTCCCTTACAGCTGTCAGTGTGTTCCTTGTTTCTGTGCCTCTGATTCTATTTTGTTTGGTAGTTTATTTTGTTCACTAGATTCCATATATGAGTGAGATCATTCGGTGTTTGTCTTTCACTGACCAGCTTATTTCACTTAGCATAATAGTCTCCAGGCCTATCCATGCTGTCCCAAAAGGCAGGAGTTCCCTTTTTTTTTTTTAACAACTGCATAGCATTCCATGGTGTAAATGTACCACAGCTCTTTTATCTACTCATCTACTGATGGGCACTTATGCTGTTTCCAGATCTGGCTACTGTAAGTAATGCTGCTACGAACATAGGGATTCATATATTCTTCTGAATTGATGTTTCAGGATTCTTAGGGTGTATTCCCAGCAGTGGAATCACTGGGTCAAAAGGCAGTTCTGTTTCCAATTTTTTTGAGGAAATTCCATACGGTTTTCCACAGTGGCTACACCCATTTTTGTTCACCCTCTTACATTGAGTATTAACATAGATTTACAATCATCCTGGAGAGAGGGACCATTACCATATTTTTTAAGTAATGAAACAAAGGCTTAGAGAAGTTAAACGATCTGCCTGTAGTTTTGCAACACAGTGCTTACAAGCAGGGCGTGTTCGTTGAATGAATAAGCAGATATTTATGAGCCAAAGTTGTGGTTTAAAGCCAGGCCTGACTATATGATTCATGCTCTTCAACTATAACTCACAGTTGACATTTTATAAATATTCTAAAAAATTTGCGATATTCTGTTAAGATTAATAATAGCACTGGGGATGTTATTCCACTTAATTCATAGTATCTTCAGATGTTGACATTTTCCCACAACATTTCTACTCATATAGTCTATGGAGAATTTTGCATTCATGAATAAAGCCATGAATTTCATTTTAAAACTGCTCCTAGGACTCTCAGGAGTGTGAGAAGTCTAAAAAGTGCCAGTGAACATTTAGGATAATTTTTAAAGTGTGTATCAAAGTTGGCCTGTTGGTGCACTATATTTTAAAGCTTACTCTCTAATTTATGAGTTATTATAATTATTGTGTATTTCCAGAAGTTGTTTTGTGCATTATGCATTCATTTGAATAGAGCATCAATCACGTCAAACAGTTGGAGATACTTGTAGTAATATTTGCTTTCGTTTGTGCATATATTAATCTTTAGTTTAAAGTTTATCTGTTGAGCCAATGATTTTGAAATCACCTTGACATTTGCAGAGGCTAGAAACTGCAGTAGAGATTTGTATCCATGGACACACTGAAAGATTGTCAGTGTTGGTCAACGGGGCCATGTGTCTTCCCACCTTTGTTGGCTGCACTTGAAGGAGGGATTTCAGATATTATGTCAGTGCAGCAGGGAAAGAGGAGCTTCTCAGAGAGACTATCTTCTGGGCTGAGCAGATTTGGGAACCTTTTTGCTGAGACCAAGCAATATTATTTTTTTGAAGCATTTTTTGTTTCTGGTAAGAGCAAAAAGATCTTTGATTTTCTAATGGTAGTTTCCATTGCTTTGAACAAGTCAATAAATAATATAATTGAACTCACAGAAACAAAAGAAAAAAAAATACAGATAATTAAGATGATAATACCAAAGCCAAACCCTTAGTTGTTTAGGCGGAAATTATAATCGTTACACCTTTCATGGCAGCCCCACCACCACCCCATGATGAACTTAGTTCTCAGTGAATGTGGTAATAGTTTGTTTACTAGATGACCACTAATCATCATTCCTCCTTCTTGTGGGATTATAGGTATATCCATTTATCTTCCTTCTTACATTTCAGAGGGGCTCTATGATTGGATTTCATCCACTGGAGTGTGAGTTGACCTAGTCAACAAAAGGGATTTTAGAAGTGAAGTGAAACAAGTCTAGGGGTTCCTCATTTCTGTACAAATATTTCACAAATATTACTAAAATTTTCTTCTGTTGGTGGTAAACAGAATAAAGAAACCTGGTTCCCGTACATCAGAAGAAGTAGAAAAAATCAAAGCTCCAATTGAGTTTGAACTTAAACATGGACACTATTGCTTCTTAGAGTAAAGACATGGTTTTCTGTTTTTTTTTTTGAAGTGAAATCCTGCCTTAGGCAACCAGGCATTGAGAAAGCACATTCCAGATCAGAATTCTGATCCCACATTATAGGGATTTGAAACAATCACAAAGCATTCTTCTTGATGGTTAGAGATGGGACTTACAAAAAAAAAAAAAGGTGAATCCTTCCTTCCACCATCTATCCTGCTAATTACTTTTCTCAACTGATAGCACTCCTTTCAGCCTCTGTTCCTCTTCTCCTTCCCCTTTGCCTTTCTTTTTTTCCAAATCTGTTCTTCATTACATCAGATATACAATTTTATTGTAATTTTCTCTTTATTTCACTGCAGCTCAGAAATATCTGATTGCCACTTCATTGATCCAACAGTTTTACAATCCTTGAAAATATATATTTTTCCCAGAAATTTTTGCTAAAACTATTGATTTTTACCTAGATCCTCTGCTCTCAACACTAGGTCCCCTGTATAATGATTTTTTTTTTTTGACATGTCTCAACTTAGATTAGTTTCTCAACATTGTCACTAGTGACATTTTGGGCCAGATATTTCTTTTAGGTGTAGGGCTGTTGTATGATTGCAGTGCGTTTAGCCTCATTTCTAGCTTCTACCCACAAGATGACAGCTGTATCCCCCATTTTTGTGACGACCAGCAGAATTTTAAAATATTGTCAGATGTTCTCCAGGCAGCAAAATTATGCTGTTTTAGAGCCACTTACTTAGATATAGACATTTGCCCTCCATGCGGTTTGTCCAAATAATTTAATTTTACAAAAAATAGCGTGAATTGCAGTCTTAAAAAAATGCCCTAAGGGTGACACAGTGCTGCTTTGTTGCTGCCAACTTTCACCTACCATAGCCAGTTAGACAGACTGGCTGGAGTAAATGACCACAGGTCCATAAAACACCCCTTGAAAACACCCCTTGAAAAGGTACTTCTGCCCTGAGCTCTTCTGGAGTGAGGAGACCTATAAGAATTAATGAAAGAGCAAAAATAAATAATATTGTAGCATTTTTTAACCCAAGCCTAGAGACTAACGTCACACTTATTTCCTGGTTTAGAAACCACTAGTCAGTAGTACTAGTAGTGGCAGCAGTAGTGGCAGTTTAAACACTAGTAGTAAGAGTAGTAGTAGCCTTCCTTCATTGGATTCTTTTTCTGTTCCAGGCTCTTGTCTAGGTATTTACATAGATAATATAATTTAACTCTTACAATAAGCTTATTTTATATGCATAGTAACATATAAAAAGAGGTTTGAAGTTTTTCCCAAGTAGCAAGAAGAATACAACACAAATTCTCAGAAGGATTAACTGAGAGTGGGTACAGGTTCAGGTTGTAGATACTTACATAAGTCAAAGTTGAGGCACTAACTGGAGAGAAAGAAAAACAGAAAAGAATATATTACCTAATATTTTCTTGTCTGTTTTAAGCTTATCTAACTTGACTATATTGCTAGACAAATGTGGAACTGATATGAAAGAGACTAAATAGAAAAATTATATCAAACTCTGGAATTACTTGACGAGTTAAGATGAGACATCTAATAAGAGGATGGTTCAGGTAACAGTTTGGCGCCAGCAAATTAGTGCAGTAAGATTCTCACTAACTCATTTATGCAACACTCTTCCCATACCTATCAAAGTATCTTACAATCAAGTTTCAGGTGTTAAGAAGTTTTTAGTGTCTATGACATTCCTGTACTGCGCTATGTTATATTCTTTATACCTTGGACTGTGATGGTGGCTCCTCATCATAACAAATGAGGTCCCTACCCTCACTGATTCATTTGAAAGAGCCAAGTACACACACAAAAGCTACCACACCGAAGCAGAGGCACCATAAATTTGAACAGTGCAACATAAGAGTAAAAAAAAATTATGAAGTCTATCCTAGGAGTTACAAGGATGGTCAGGAAATTCTTTCAGGTAAATGTGGTATTTAGGATGTTAAAGTTGTAGAGAAGACAGGTGTATGAGGACAGTGAGCAATAACAAGCTGGTGCTGCCTCTGTAAATGTAAACTGTGTTTTACAAATATATTGTCAGTGCCCTCCAAATACATTTATTTATCATTTACATATATCTAGGACACAGAGGTGCAACTATGATATTTCTTGATTCATTATAATATTTAATTGTCTACAAGAAAAGAGAAAACTGTCCACTTATGATTTATCAGCAGAAAAAGCACGTCTTCCTTTCTTGATCCACGTTATGTAAGTGTCATGATTATCCTTCCCTTGTATTTTCTCCCCTGCTACCACCAGCACCACTTCAAAAATCAATAAATGAAAAAAATATAGAGGTCACCAGAGGGGCAACATGTGTTACATGTACTCCCTTTGAAATTTTTAAATCATTCCCTCTTACAGGGGTAGCAGCTACCCCCTAAGGATTTTAACTTCCTCTCTTCATCATCATCCTTATCTGTGGACCAAAATGTCTCTGTAGTTTTAAATGTAAGAGGAAAGCTGTGGTCAAGTTTTAGCCTTAACAGATTAAAGTATTTTGTGAAAATTCCTCTACTTTTATTGTTACATGCAGGATCCTAGAATCTTTACTTTTTTTTTTTTCAGAGAAAACATTTTTAATGAATCTTCCAGGATCCTGAAATGAGAAATATCAGAAATAATGTCATTATAATGAAACCAGTGATCAAGACATATTTTCTATTATTATTTCCAAATGTTTAGTGCTTAATTAGTTGTAGGCAAGCTAGGTTGTGAACAATGAGAAAAACAACGTATTTCCCAACTCTGGCTCCCAGCTCTGCTGCAGGCAGCTGGGGATGTTTTCCAGAAATAGAAGATGGCTGTAACAAACAATAAAATACAGGCAGTGAGAACCATAATGATCTCTTTTTTTCCCTTTGATACAATTTATTAAATGCATTTTAAAATGAACTAATCTTGCAATGATTTGATTTACATGGGTAAAATACACTTTCTAAAAATACAAACATGCAATTAACTATTTTTTTTTCTTGAAATTACATTTGCTACAATTCTCACTACTTATAATCAAGTATTCAATTTATGCTCCAGAAAGGTGGCTTAAGTAGGAAACCTTTACAGCTCCTCCCAACCCAAACATTATCTAATTCTATATGATATTCTCTGAAAAGGAGGGACTCCAAGGGATGGGAGGGTGTGGGATGAGCAGGAAATTGTTTACATTTAATTCCCCATAATTTTATCTGGGTAAGAGCAATGCCAAAAAATGATGACTGAACTAATCTGTATCATCGAGGAAGGAAAAAGAAGCTATGCTTTCATGCCTCAAGTAAGAAGTTATGACCCAGTTTTAAAATGGATATAATAGAATGTAACCAAGGTAATTACAGAGTTTATAATCAAAGCTTCTGTCTAGATATCTTATTTGCAGAAACAGTTTTTTTTCCCCCCAAGATAGACTAATGTTAACTACTTACACATTTTATTGATTTCCAGCAAGTAATCATTTGGAGAAAGTGCAACAATGTAAAATTTGACCTGCTTTTAATGCAAAGGGAAATCATTACAAAGATTGAGGTGTTGGTATTAGTTCATTTGCTTTGGAGCTCTGAGGCAAGTTATTTCCTCCCACCCCTACAATCTTTAATTTCCCAATCTGAAAAAAAAAAAGAGATGTTTGAAGGTTAGAAAGTTAGGAATCCTTAAACATACACACCCCCTTAAAATGATGTTTTCACAATTTTAAAAAGTGCATGAAAACATAAATAAGCTGCATGAAAATTTGAGGTCATATTCTTAAATCATTTGCATTTGAGAGAATGTTGAGGAGCAGTGTGTAGTTCAAGGTTTCTCGACTGAGAGTCCTTTGTAGGCCCTTCCCTTCACATTGTTGTTGAGAATCAGTGCTGTAATGTTTTATTTTTGGTTTTACAGACAGTGCCCTCAGAACATGTAAGAGAAGACATTTATTATAACGGCTTTTATATGACCTATAGCTTTTGTCAGATCCTCAAGTTACTTTGAAAATTCTTAAATATTTAAAAAATCACTATTCTAGTGATAATTAAATAGACTTAGAGATCATACTTCGCTGGATTTGTTTCCTGTTCCCTCTGTTTACTACCTTTGTGGGTTTAGAAAAATTATTTAACCTACATAGGACTCCTTTTCATTAGACTATGGTAAATATTAGATGACAGAACCTATGTAAACCCCACATACAGCACCTTCCTCATCTGCCAGTTTTTTCATTTCAGTTCTGCTTTTCTTCTGTAGTTACAGAATTTGTGTCTTTTACCGAGGCATGTAGTTGCCTGGAATAAAGGCCTTATTTCCCGTATCTTGGTGATTTTAAATAAACACTGCAATGAACATAAGGGTGCTTAACGTTTTTGAAATTACTGTTTTGGGTTCCTTTGGATATATTCCCAGAAGTGGGATTGCTGGATCAAAAGGCAGATCCATTGTTAATTTTTTGAGGTGCTTTTCACAGTGGCTGCGCCAATCTGCATTCCCCCCAACAGGGCAAAAGGGTTTCCCTTTCTCCCCATCCATGCCAGCACTTGTTCTCTAATGAACAAACTGAACTAACAAGCAAAACAGAGAGAGTCTCATAGATAGCAGGATGACAGCTAAGAGTGGGGGAGGGAAGGGGTTGGAGGGATTGAACAAAAAGGAAAAAGGATTCATGCACAGGAACAGCAAACAGTGTGGTGATTGCAGGGGGAAGTGGGGTATAAGTGGATGAAATGGTAATAAAAAAATCCAATAAAATTATTTTTAAAAAGAAAAAATAATGAAAACAAAAAAGATCATACTTCCCAATTTTCTTGATTGTGGTCATGGCAAAATGGAAGTGTTATATGTAGCACATGAGAGTTTCATGAACACAAATAGCATTGCCCTCCTCTTTTTCTTCTCTTACCTGCTGATTGTGTGAATATGCTACCTTGAGTAGGAATCTTGAATCAGGAGTTGGAAGGCTTGTGAAAGAAATCACAGAGAAGCAAGGTAAAAGAAACTTGAGGTGATTATTAGCTTCCAGTTCAGACCTGGGCAGTTGTCTAACTTTATATGTATTATTTAAGCCATTATAATTTTGCAATATTGGTCATTCAGATCTAAATATATCTTGATTAATATAGACACTTGAGCAAAGACTAATAAATTAGCAGGTCAATAAAAATGTATTTACAAAATTTCAAATCTGCTTTTTATTATCTGAATAACCCTTTGCTCAACCATTCTAGTCTTCAGTTTACTCATTTAAATTAGAACTAATAATATCTACCTCATATAGATGTGCAATTAAATGAGATATGCACATAGATGGTTATAATCTACATATTATTTAATCTATCTTTTAAAATCTGTTGAATATATTAAAAATTATCAGACTGCTTTTAAAAAATTAAATACAAAACAAAGTAGAATTGAGATGCTTTTAATAAATGCGTTTCCCTCTTACCATACATTCATACATTCCTGTACTTCATTGAAGAGTCAACGTTTATATCCCTGAGATCCCAAAAGAAACACTTTTGACAATTACACTCATATTATCTAATTATACAGCAGTTTCTTATTTTATCAGTCACATGGATTATTTACTTCTTATTTGAAACTCTTTAACAAACTCTTAATCAAATCATATGATTGAAAAATATTTCCCAGCAATTGTCAGTTTGGTTCTAATAAAGCCTTAACAATGTAAGAAAAAAAAAAAGAAAACAAAACAAAACTATTTTCCAATAATATTTTTAAAATATTCTCCAGACTCCAGTTTGCTAACCTGCAAGTAAAAATTGTGGTGATTATTTTTCCTTATGTTGTTAAGGGATGTTTTAAATTATTTATTAACACATAGTAGAAAGACAATTTATCATCACTAATTAGTAAAGATTAGCCACTTTTTCTGAGATTGATGAATTATTTCCAGTTGTTTACAGAGAAACAGTGCAGGTAGTTATGTCTGGGCAAATGGAATAAATGGCCCATACATAAATAACTGCTGTTTCAGTTGTGGGAGATTGTTTCCCTTTCAGAACAGGTGCATATCCAGTGTGATTTTGCAGAGTTTTAAGTGTATTTAAAAAGGAAAAAAATCAAAGTAATTTTTTTAAAGTTCCATTATATAAAAAGTAGGCAATATTTAGTAGCCACAGGCTCATATTCTGCATTCATTTTGCTCACTTAAAATCTTTTTTATTTAATATTTTTATATTACTTTTACTATTTCTAAAAAACTTTTGATTTACTTTCTGCTTGTTTGCAGAAGAGTGGTTTAGAAAGTTGTTAAAAGAGGTTGGCACTAAGGAAATAGCAAGCAAAAATTTGTGGCTATAGTATAATGGTTTTGAAGTCAGATGGGTTTGTTTCGAAACCCACTTCTGAGTATAGTAGGCGTGTGATGTTCTAGTCATTTTGTCTGATCTCTGTAAGTATCACTTTCTTTATCTATAAAATAAAGATAACAAAAACTAGATTTTTATTATGTCACAAGACTCATCTGAAGCAACGTATATAAAGTACAAGTATCTGGTAACAAGTTGTCAAAAAGTTATGTGTAACACTATAAGCACTGTTATTTTTTATTACCATTATTACTGTACAAATGCTATAGTTTCCATTTAAGCTTTATGTGAATAACTACAGATTGAATTTTGTCTTGACTGATTTAATACAGTTAATACAATGGCATGAGTTGAGGATATCCATTCATTGATTGTAATAATTGCACTAAAATGTATGGAAGAAATGTCATGTATTGTTTTATTTATATGGATATCTAAGGATGGTGTCTGTGTTCCATAGCAGAGTAAGGCTAAAATATATCCCCCTGCATAGGTACATATACAAGAAAAGCTATACCTGTAGAGATTTTTTTTTTTGCTTATTTTCTAACATTATAATTGTACAAAACAGTAATAAAAATGACTTTAGTTAATAATGATATAATGATACTGGTTCACTAATTATATCAAATATACTGTACCAATGCAAGATGTTATTAGTAAAGAAAATGTGTATAAGGGAGGGATAGTATGTGGCGATCTCTGTAATATCTGTCCAAGTTTTGTAAATTTAAAATGTATGAAGTCTATTAATTCAATTTAAAATGTTGTTTTAAAAGTATATATTTAAAATGAATTTTATATATACATATATATATGAAGAGTCTTGAATGTATCCATGTACTTCAAGTCAAATAGATTTTTAATAAATCCCTCTTTTAGGAAATATTCATAAATATGAAGAAAAATACTTCCAAAATATTTCTCATGTGATAATTTTAGCACCTGTAAATAGAAAGCACACAACATTTATATATTTAAGTAAATTATTTTCCAAAATGAAGAATGTTAACCAGACAACTAAACCATATTTTAGGAAATTTTTAGTTGTCTGGGATCATAGCTACAATGAAATAAATGTTAAGTAAGGAACAACTTTTGCTACGATATTAAATATATATATATATATATATATATATATATATATATATATATATATATATATAAATACATTGTGATATAAGTGTAATGGGAAGAAAAGGCCCTCTATATAAGTGGGCGGTCTGGTCTGTAAGACTAGCCACAGCGCATCACTAACTTGATGTTTGCTAGCTATAGTTTTAAAACCCAATGTATATCAGCCTTTTTTCTCAAGTAACCCTTTGTATGTAAAATGTAATATCTCCTATTTACAATTTATGTATTAAGTAAAAATAAATTGCTACCCCAAATTATAACTTTTGAGTGCCAGACCTAGGATTTAATCCTTTTTAATTACAATATTCATGTTTTTTAAAACATTAAATATAATCATTACAGTATCTGCCTCTAGGTTGCGCTATTATGAGGAATTTTAAATTTCTGAAAGCACTATTGGAAATTTCTATAATGAGAAGATATTTTTCCACATACAAAAGGGATCATAAAACATATAATTGATTTTCATTTCTTCTCTGTGTATTTTTTCTGAAAGGAATCCTTTGTATTTCATGAAAATATATGATAAATTTTCTGATAGTGTTCAGATTTTATAATTTCTACTCATTGACTAAAATTTTGATTTTTTTCAAATTATCTCTGGTTTTGGAAAATATGCTCACCAAACTGACAGGCAAATGTAATGATAATTACCTAATTAATTATTATGAGGAACCCACAATTTTTAGTGTTTTAAATCTTTGAATTTTCTATTTTCTGTTTTATATTATTCCCTTTCATTCATCAGCCTTCATTTTTATCATGTATCTGCCAGTCTATTGCAAGGCTTTTGCTGTCAGAAGTAAAGTTCATGTCTACCACAGAGTTTTTATATAGAACTGGATAATAGCAAGTGTTCATAAGAATTGGAGAAGTTGGAAACTTCATGCATTGTTGGTGGGAATGTAAAATGGTGCACCCTCTCTGTGAAAAACACTTCAGCAGTTCTTCAAAAGTTAAACATAGAGTTACCACATGACTTAGGTATATGCCCAAAGGAATAAAAACCATATATCCTCACAAAAACATGGTCATTGCAGCATTATTCATAATAGTCAGGAAGTGGAAATAACCCAGATGTTCATCTGATAAATGTGTAAATGCAGTATGATATATGCATACAGTGGAATATTAGAGATGAAAAGGAGAAAAATGCTGATACAGGAGAAACATGAATGAATGCAGAAAACATTATACTAAGTAAAAAAGTCAGGTCACATATTGTATGATTCCAATTATCTGAAATCTCCAGAATACATAAATTCATGGAGATAGAAAATACATTAACTGCACTGACTGATGTGGCTCAGTGGATTGAGCACCAGCCTGAGTACCAAAGGGCTGCTGGTTCAATTCCCAGTCGGGCACAGGCCTGGGTTGTGGCCCAGGTCCCCAGTACGGGGCATGGAAGGGGCAAACAAACATTGATGTTTCTTTCCCTCTCTTTCTCCTTCCCTTCCCCTCTCTAAAAATAAATAAATAAAATCTTCTTTTTTAAAAACTGGAAAAAAAAAGTACATTAGTAGTAAGCAAAGGATGAAGAAAGGGAGAAATCAGAAGTGACTGGTAACGGGTACAGGGACTCTTTTGGGGAGTGATGAAAATATTCTGGAGTTAAATTGTGGTTTTTGTGCAGCATTGTGAATATACTAAAAAATATTAACATGGTGAATTTGACCATACATTGATTATATCTCAGTAAAAAATTAAAAATTTTCACCTAACACTAGTTTGGAGTTTGCATACATTATAATTTTAAAGAATGTTAAGTTAAAACTGCTGTTTTCTTTTAATCTGTGGTAACATTGACGTAATTGTTGGTTACACTTCAGTGCAAACAACAGACATTATTTAAATATTTTGAACAAATTCTATGGAATGATTATAGAACCAAATAATACTCTGGGCTTTTCATATGATTCCCATAACAAACAGATCTTGAAATTTAGGGAAGTTACTATCTCTAGAGAAACCATTGAATTTATTTTGATGTAGGAATACTGTTACCACCATCCCTGGCCACCGAGAATCACTGGAATGCATTTCCATAACCTTTGACACCAGTGATGAGTGCCATAAAATGGGAAGATTACCCTTTTCTTATTTTTTCTAAGTCTCAAAAGACTTCTTCCACTAGAGAAATATTCAGACTATTAGTTACAATGGAATCTGGGAATAGAGTCTATAATTTCCTAAACTCGCCAGCTAGATGATATATTGGAATTTGAGAGAGATCATTGAAGTGTCTTATATTAGCTATTAAAGGTATGATGAACCTTCAGCATTGAGGGTTTGAAATAATTCTTGGGATATGAATCTTGCCTATCACAATACTAAATAATAATTATACTTGTAGTTGATCTTTTTATAATGTTACATTTGATAAAACAGTAGGAAAATGAGTACCTAATATTAATTACCAAACTAGAAAAGTTCTCTCCATTTCATTCTAAAATTCCATCTGTGAAAATTCTTAGATTCATTCGGTCATCTTAATTCTTCTTTTTTTTTTTTTTTTGCCCTGGCTGGTATTGCTCAGTGGATTGAGCATTGGCCTGTGAACCAAAGGGTCACCAGTTTGATTGGTTGCCTGGGTTGTGGGCCAGGTCCCCAGTAGGGAGCATGCAAGAGGCAAACACATATCGATGTTTCTCTCTCTTTCTCACTCCCTTCCCCTTTCTCTAAAAATATTTTAAAAATAAAATATTTTGGGGGGAAGAGTTGTAACTTTATTTTTTATTGTTTTTCAACTATAGTTGTCCCCATTTTTCCCTCACCATTCTCTCCTGCCCCACCCCACCAATTACTGCAAATTTTATTAAGATTATAGTACTCAAGGGTGATACATTCCAAGACCCCCAGTAGATGCCTATTGTATATATTATGTTTCTCCCTATACTTACATATCTATGATAAGTTTAATTTATAAATCAGGCACAGTAAGAGATTATCCACAATAGCTACTAATAAAATGGAAGAATTATAACAATATATGGTAATAAAAGTTATGTGAATATGGTCTCCCTCAAAATATCTTACTGTACTATACTCCCCTTTCTTCTTGTAATCATGTGAGATGACACAATGCCTACATGGTAAGATGAAGTAAGCTGGACTTTTTCATTTAATATTTTCAGACTGTGGTTAATCACATGTAACTGAAACTGAGCAAAGCAAAACCTGAGATAGAGGGGGAAGAGTGTATTGTAAGAGCATCCTAATTTATCTTCCTGCTTCATTTACTCCTCTGCAATCAGTTCTGCAGATTAATGATTTCCTTCAAGATCCTAAAATTCCTCACTGGGAAAAGGTCAAAATACTATAATATCCACACTAATCTTATATTTTTTAATCCTAATCTAATATACTTCAATCTAATTTATTAGCTTATCTATATTTCTCCACAGAACTTTTATAGACTGTGCCTGGAATTTTTACCTAACAAGAGGGTAAAATTTTTCATTTCTGCCTGGTATCTGTACCCTTACTTCAGGAATGTTACCCATTTTTCAGACTAGGCAAAATATGTGCTTAATTATGAATTATTTTCTAATGCCTCCAGGTAGATGACCCCCCCACCTCCACCATTTTCTGATTCAGTGGGATGTTTTTACACAGCATTTCTAAAATGTCTTCAAGGCAAAAATCACATAGGACTTATATTTTTATTTCCACCTACCAATATTTAGCCTGACACACAATAGCTACTCAATAAATTGCTTTAATAAAAGTACATAAACATAAGAATAAACAAAAGGATATGTAATTTAACTGTCCTATCACAAGTTTTAAGTAGTCTATTTTTTAACATTAGAGTACCATCGAATGCCAGGCTTTCCATTTCTACATTTCAGTAAAGTTGAAGTTCCAATTTCTAAAGTTTATATTAAAAGTTCTGATTGTCAGTTCTCTTTGATTTAGATTTCAACTTAATAAAAAAAATAGCAATACTACAATTGTGGGGTTATAATCGACCTAGCCACATTAGTAGAACTATCAATAAGGTACATTTATTTTTTGGTTTTTTTTTAGTGTATTTTATTGATTATGCTGTTACAGTTGTCCCATGTTTTTCTCCCCTTTATCCCCCTCTGCCCTGCACCCTCCTCCCACCAGCATTCCCGACCTTAGTTCATGTCCATGGGTCATACCAATAAGATACATTTAAAATACTATGAGAGTGAATTGCTTTTGAATTATGCTATTTCAAAGCAGTAGATAATGTCTATGAAATTAAGCAATTGATTGGCACTGAAGATCATTTCTCTCATGTACCTTCTTTGACTACTATCAGGAATAAAAGTTATACAATTATTTCTTATTTAAAGAAATTTTAACATGATTAGTGCACACACACTGGAAAATATATGCACAAGAACTTACTTGGCAGTACTTACTATTTATTTTTAACCTCAGAAATGAGCCTTTATGCCATACATGCTCTCGGTGGCCTTATATCATGCTAAATGAGGCCATTAGGAAAGAAAATGTCTACCACAGAAGCCTATAAATTAGCGCCAGTAGATCCTATGGAAGCACCAACTCTAAACATATTAAACTAGGAAACTTGGGACTTTATTAAGATTTTGGTTATTATCAGCTATCATTAACAAAATTAAAATTAAATTATAGTTTCACTACGCATTTTACAGCTTTATCTCAGAAGCCCATAACAGGAGTACTTAGTGCTGCAAATGCAGTACCTTTACAGTCAAAATTACTGCAACCAACTATCTACATTAGAAATGGTCAGCTCTACTAGTAAGTTGAGTACTCAGAACTGAAGTCCCAGTTACACAATTTGTATCATGATCTTTAAAAAATGATTATCTTTTTACTTATTTATATATACTTTGGATTTTCTCTAAATAACAGTTTCTAAATAGAAGAATAAGCCATATGCATGAAATAAATATGACAAATTTATAATAATAAAATATAAAAAATATTAATTGGAAAAATTTACTCAATAGAGTATTATAGCTACACTATTAAAAAATAAAATCATTATTTTTCAAGAATAAGATGAACATATGCCAACTATTTGATTTGACCTTTCAATTAATAAAGGAAACTAGTTGTTAAAAGCTAATTCAGAGGAGAATCCAAGGAACAAACACATACATAGGTAATCACAAATGCTGAAATTAATTTTTAATAGATACAAAATTGTCTTCTTCCATGGTATGGAATTGAATCAATTATATCCCTGCCATTAAGAAAAGAAATGCATCTTTTAGGTTGTAATGGCTTCCTGACGGGAGGGAATTTTCATGACTTAGTAGTATTTCATTGTGTAAGTGTACCACAGCTGTTTTATCCACTCATCTACTACTTAATTACTACCCCAATTATCAGGTGCAATTAAGATGAACTATGTGTGTGACAAATAGTGCTGTCATCATGTATAAATTGTTACTTATTTTGAAAACATGTATGCAGTGGGCTCTATCTGCATGCCTAGATAAAGGGGAGAGATTTATATCTGTCTTTGCAACTTATTAGAGGATCACTGTGTTGTACATTACATTCTAGTTAATACTTATTAAAAAATAAAATTGAACCTTGAACACACTATGCAGCATAAACTAAGACTGTCTCAAAATAGTTCACATATTTAAATATTTAAGTGTGCATATTTTTAAAAAAACATGGAAATAAATCTTTGTGATCTTAGATTGGCAAAAATATCTTAGGTATGATACCAAATACATGACCCAAGAAGAAAGAAATTATGATAAACAACTTCATCAAAATTAAACCTACCCTTTGAAAGTCATCATGAGAGAATGAAAGACAAGCAACAGACTAGGAGAAATATTTTATGTCATTTTTCTGACAAATAATTTTTACCTAGAGTATGTAAGGACTCTCAAAATGGAAAATGCATATCTTTGAGTCTATGCTAATATACATACATAATTGTATATTTATTGTAAATAAATAGGGGAGAACAGGCAAACCCTCATGCAAATGAATCTCAAATAATTCATGGTGATACCATCCCCTCACAGAGGTGTGGAGTGTAGCTCTGCACTTCTTACTTGTGGGCTGTGCATTTTGACTTTGTTCTAAAGAGCACAGTACAGAAAGGGGGAAAAGTGTAACTTCACAGTGAGAGAAACCTGGCAAACACTACCTCAGTCAACTGGTGAGGATTAACATAAAGAATGATAAGCCATGGTGACCAAATATGATCCCAATGTTAGTAAAAGGAAATTAACTCTCTCGTTTTCCTCCCCAAAATGTGAAAACCAGTTTAATCATGAGAAAAAAAATTAGACAAATCCCAATAGAGCCATCCTGTAAAATACTTGACTGGTACTCTTTAATACTCTCAATGCCATCAAAAACAACATTAATATTGTAATGTATATTTGAAATATGCTAAAATGATAGATCTTACATGTTTTTACATCAAAAAAAGAAAAAATGGTATCCCTATGAGGTGATAGATATATTAATTAATTTGAATATGGATATTTCACAATATGTGAATATATCAAGTTTATCAAGTTGTACACCTTAAATATTTATAATCTTTAATTGTCAATTATACCTCAGTAAACTTGGGTTAATAGTCATCATCAACAGAAACAAAGAAACAAGGAAAGTCTGAGTAACTGTTAGAGCCATGAGCAGCTTAAATTTAGTAGTATCCTGGACAGGAATTTGGAACGGAAAAGAACATTAGGTAAAAATGAAAGAAATCTTAATAAAGTTTGGACTTTTGATTGTGATAATGAATTCATTAATTCATTAATTGTGGCAAATGTACCATACTAATGTAAGATGTTGGTAATAGGGCAATAGGGTGTGACATGAGAACTGTCTTAGCAATTTTTTTGTATTTCTAAAATTATTTTTTAAGGGTGTTTATGTACCTTCCATATCCTAAAACTATTTATTTTTTAAGGGTGTTTATATATTTTTCATATGATCCAACCATTCTACTCCTAGGTAACTCACCCAATGCAAAAGAAAGCATATATTCATAAAAATCATACACCCATTTTTAGCAACTTTATTCGAAATGGACAAAAAGTGAAAAATACATTAATGTCAATCAGTGAGTGATTGGGTAAACAAAGTGCGTATATCCATACAACGCAATACAACTCAGCTACGCGAAGGAATAAACTCTGAATACTTGCAACGATATGAGTAAAGCTTAAAGTAATTATGCTGAATGAGTTCATAGAGTATATTACATACTTATGATTCTATTTTGGGGGAAATTCTGTAAAATACAAACTAATCTGTAGTGACAAAGCTAATCTGTAGATTCCAGAGGGCTGTGGGGAGGGGTAGGAAGAATAATGTATTGCAAAAGGGTACATGGAAATTTCAGGATGTAATGAGTATGTTGCTTGTGTAAATGGTTTTACAGATTTATGGATATATAAAACCTTATCACACTATACCATTTAAATACATTAAATTTATTGTATGTCAATTATAACCCCAATTAGCCTACGGAAAGTGAAAGTGAGGAGCTGATAAAACTCAAAGTCAGGGCTGAAAATGTAATTGTATAAATAACTGATAATTTCATCTCAACTAGTAATTGCTTAAAATTTTGCTCTCCCAAATTTTTTACTTGCTGTATTCTGTTTTACCTAGATTAAAAGGTCAATCTTTACCTCCTTGTTTGGACCAACATTTTTATTAAAGTGACTACACAAAGGATTGATTTCCCCAAACATATTTGCGAAATAACTGGCCATAACAGTTTCCCATTCAGCAAACACAATCACATTTTTCCAAGGGAACTTAAAGTATAGTAATATTTATCATCCCTCTGAAATCATCACAGTTGTAATTTCTTCCACTAAGACTTTTATTTCCTTGTTAAAATGCAAAGATATTATTTGGGAGAATACACACATTAAATTATTATCAACCATTAGAAGAAACAATTTAATTTGCTCAACAGTTTCCCTTGATCCTTGAAAGTATTAGGCAGAATTGATGATGTCAGGGAGTTGATAGTCAGGACAAGAAGAAATTGATTTAGGAGAATAAACTCACCCTAAACCAAATGGGAGGCACCAGAGACCCAGATTACTAGGGAGGAAACGAAAGAAAAAGGAACTAGTTATAATACTTAAAACACTACTGTCCTTTGTCTTAAATTTTTTTGATGTGTAAATATATTTATACATTTAATCTGTTTTATGTTTGGTCTTCTTAAAATTATATGTTTTGTTTATGCAATACAGATTTTAAACATCTGAAATCATAGTTGTTATTTTAAATCTGTAAAGTTTATGCTGGTGACATTTATTTTTGATCTTCTACCTATGAATGTAAATGTTATGGTTACCAGGCTGGAAATATTCTGGCTATTTTATATTATGAAGCTAAAATAATCCTTTCATGACGTTTTTGATCTGAGGCAATATCACCATTCTTTCAGTCGGTATATTGATGGAATGTCTATTCTGCTCTGGGACTAGTGTAATAATGGAGAAATAAATTTAAAACACAATGCTTCTATTTTACCCAATATTTGATTTAGGAATTCCAATCACAGTTCATACCTGAATCAGACAAAATGACCTTATATATATTTTTACTAATGTATGACACATGTTTTCATTTTCAATTGTAGTTTGAATCAACTTTAGATTTGTTAGTGACAAATGTAATTCCTGACCACAAGATCAACAAAAAACTGACAGAAGCCGTAAAGAATAAAGCTTTCTGGCAAAGCAAATGTATGATTCCTAAAGGTAAAGTTTATTGCATAATAGGTTCCAGTTTCATTTTTTTAATACCTCAACCTTCTGCTCTTAATCTGGGATGGAAAATTGTTTTGAAAAGCCGAAGGAATTATCGGAGGAAGTGACTTGCATATCATTATTCAATAACCCATAACTTTTGGAGACAGTTACTGACAAATGTAGATATATTCCCAGTGAGATTTTTAAGATAGACAAGAATCTCTGAAATTAACAGGATCATATATAAATTTCAGATGCCAGTAGAGTTTACTTTAAATTAAGATTCTTAAAAAATTCCTATATATTTATTTATGATATCTTGTGTCAGCTTTAGTTAGCAGCTTTATTAACATATAATGCAATAAGTTAAATCACTTAAGTCAGTATATTTCATTTAAAGGAAAGGAAGAAAAAATCTGTACAGATGTTGACAATAGAAGATAAACTGTGGGATATAGCCAATCATGGTTAAGTCTAGACAATAGATATTGGAGGAGGACTAGATGATTAACCTGAAGAGCCCATGTGTACATACACATCTACAAATATGTATATATGAGTATTGATGTGTGTTTTAATATAGTGAGGGCAAATACAAATTAAAAGTAAGAGGTTTACTTCCCCCTGTTGAAATAAGATATGTCTCCCTCCTTTTTTGGAGTATTTACATTAGAAAACTTGTAATTATAAGTACCTTCTTCTCTCTGAAGTCTATATAAATCCTTTTGAAAACTAAATAGGTATTTTGTCAGTCTATAACCCAGGAATGTCTTTCTCAAGGCCTGAGAATCACCCCTTTGAATGTAAACATGTTTACATTTAAATATCTGAACATCTTCACATTAAGATTACTGGAGATAGAGCCACTACCTCCCAGTTTCCATGGTGAGGCAGGAACCTAACAACGGGCACCCTGCTTCAAGTTATAAAACTGACTCTTGCCATAAAAATGTGGGAACTTTGTTTCTCCTCTGGATAAAGTTAATGGCCAACACAGATGGTCAGCCCAATTAACAGATAAAGTGATGTTGAACTCTGTGTGACAAAAGGTGCTATAAAGTGTTCTTACTTGAAGATTCCTTATTGTTTATCTTGAGAATGTCATAGGGTGTGTCTGCTTGGCTATGTAAAAGAGTGAGATTTCTGTCTTAGTCATCTCCTAGTGTATTGCTTGTGATATGCATCCCATTCAAGTTTAGTGATTATTAAACAAAAGTATTTTCTTTTTCTACTACCTGCATGGAAAGAACACTAGGTTGACAAAATTTTTGTTTGTATATTTTCCCATTAATATGCATATACATATAATTGTAATGTATATGTATATACACACATATGTGTACATATTCATGTGTATGCTTCTGCCCAGAACTTCATTGGGATATCACAACCACAAAATACAACTATTTTCATCTCCTAATGTTGAAAGATTCTGACGAAATTGTCAGAGAAATCTAGCAAAAGTTTACTTGTCCTTCAAAAGCCCCGATTAAGAACAACACAAAAAATTATAAAACTAAATATATAAACTAAAGCAACATGATTTTAAAAGTATATAATTAGAAATGTTTATTGCTACGTATGCACATTCAGAGCTACATAATGTTTAGTCTAATGGTAGAGTTTTAAGTATGAAAAGGAAGATCTGAAGACAAAGCTGTAAAATTGGGTGGAACACTTTCTCTGAGGTGATTCTTTGTTTTTATCACAACCTAAGAAATAATAGGGACGGGGGAGGGATTGAATGTGGGAGAGGGGGATGGGAAGGGCAGGGGAAAGTAATTGGGGGAAAATGGGGACAACCGTAATTGAACAACAATAAAAAAATTTTTTTAAACTGGGAAAACTATTCAAAAAACCTCTTAGTTTGTAAGGAGTTTTGGGATATGATTCTAAGTATTTTTCATATTTCATTAGTTTCTAATCAATACTATAATTGAGAATGTGTAAAAGAAATAGCCAGTTAAGTATATTTAGATTTTACTTTTCAGAGGAAACTAAAATTTTCAATTTTGATTGAAAATTTCCATTTCCAATTTAATTAAAATTCCGTTTTGATAAATTTTAAATAAGAGAAATAATAGGGACAAATAAGGTGATTCCCCAGTGTCTTTATGTACAAGGAGAATTATGGGAATACTTTGTATTTACGAGGAGAATCAATATGGTTTATTCTATGGAAGGTGTCTCATGATTCCTAGAATTTTCTGTTTTTGAACAGTCATACACTGTTCAAAATGTTTTTTATCCTGAAGGCTCACATTCATGAGAGTATGTGTGGAATTTGTGTGTGTGTCGGCGGGGCAATGAATGTGTATGTGCGTTTTTTCAAATAACTCCAACCTGAAACTTGAAGAACCCTTTTAGTTCTGACACTGAGGCCTTTCTTCATCTCAATGAATTTTTATTTTTCTTTTAAAAACTATTGTAACTACTGTTAATACATACATTATTTACAAGTATTTAACCTGGGTTTACACTTCAAGTTTTGTTTTTATTATTTATTTTTGTTTATTTTTTCTGTACATTCATATATATTTACCCAGATCAGTCTCCTTTCATTTATCTATGGAAAGTAGTGTTGTAAAATTATATACTTATTTACAGAAAATCTTACATTTAAAGCCCCCTACAGAGTGGGCTAGAGACATCTGAGGAGAGACTGGGGACGGACCCTTTTGGGGAGAGAACTGAAAAAGTCGCCAGAGGGATCCCGGTGCTGACTCATCCCACATGTGGCGGCAGCCATCTTGCTCAGTCAGACCACTCCCTTGAGTGGTGGCCTGAGAGGAAACAATAGCTCTGCCCCCAAGAGGCACTCTGCCCTGGCCCTGGGGTGCTTAAGCCTGACTGCTGAATGTAGAGTGGCAGCCACAGGCAGTAGATCCTTGCAAAGTGGGGGCAGAGTGGACTAGGGGCGCTTGAAGAGAGACTGGAGATGGAGACTTTGGGGAGAGAACTGAGAGAGTAGCCGCCGGGATCCTGGTGCTGAGTCATCCCCCATAAGGCAGCGGCCATAGAGCTCACACAGACCACTCCCCTCCGAGCAGCAGCCTGAGGGCAAACATTAGCCCCAACCACAGGTGGGATTCTGACCTACCCTATGGTGCTTAAGCCTGCCTGCTGAGCGCAGAGTGACTAGATTAACAACTGAAGGAGACACCAACAGAGAGTAGATCCTGGGAAGTCTCAAACAGGCTGCCTAAGGTCAGACAGGGTCAACATCTGGCATCACCAGAGGCGGATTGAGAAAGAAAAAACAGTGGTAAATACCAGAGGCTACGAGATGAAATCCACTGTGGTCTTCTCCATGATTTGTGATATTTTCTTTACTATGTAGCTTTTTAACATTCATTTTTAGTCCATCAAGTTGGTGCATATTAAGTCACTAGATTTTATACTACAGTTTGAGTTTGTTTCCTGGGTTTCATGGTTTTGTTCTGGCAGCTAAATAATGGGAAGACAAAGAAACAACCCC